>PVIC010012696.1:18638-39342 GCA_004025085.1 Thryonomys swinderianus | reverse complement strand
GCCCAGCACTGTGATATGTGGTATTGATTGTTGGTGGGCGTGAGTCTCCACACCCAGCATTGTATGTGATTACTGGGATCGAACTCAGGACCTCGCGCTTGTGAGGCAGGCGCCAGAACCACTGAGCTAACCCTCCGGCCCTATGAATTTTAAAAACTATTAGCTTATAACTTATAAAACTTTGAGGGATTGGAGTGATAGCAACAGTGTCATATCAGAACCAGAGGTGGAGCTCTACTAAAAATATGTCATTGGACATTTCACTGTATAAGAGCACCGAGCTAGAAGATCAGTTCTTGTGTACCATGAAAAAACTAAAGCACAGTTCACCTAGGAAAAACTTAAATCTTTCAACATTGAATTCCACATAGAATTTGGAGATTTAAGGACCTCTGAAATAGCAGGAAAAAAAACTATAATAAAGAGGAGCTTAGCTTGCTGCTCAAGTGTGAGCCACACGGAGCTGGACAACCAGGTCCTGCATTCTTATCAGAACTTGGGCAGTGAGTAACTCAGATCCTATGGGTAAGGAAACCACACTCCCATGATGATATTTTTAATGCATATAAATTATGTGTGAATCGTCTATCTTTTGATAAAAGACTTGAATGTCTACAGATTTTTATATTCTTGGAGTGTCCTGGAACTAATCCCCCAGGAATACCAAGGAATGGTTGATTATATGTATCTATTAGATATGGGAAATACAATTTTCAAATGAAACGAGTAAAATCGCAGTGAATATTCTTCTCCATGCCCAAATTCCTACTGTCAGTACTTGGAGTGTGCTCGCTCTACATGCTGATTCCCAGTCTCACTGCCTCAAGTCTCAGGACCAACTGTGTTCCTTCAAACTTCTAGCCCAGTGCTTCCCAATCCTACCTGCATGTTTCTATCACCTGTGAAGCTTCTAGACTGCTATTTTGAAGACTTCAGCCCCAGAGAGGGTTTGAATGTGGCCTTGGAATCTGGAATTTTTAGAGCTCCTAGCAGATTCTAACATACAGTCAAAATTGATTTTTTTTTTTTGGTTTGGTTTAGTTTGGGTTTTGGTGATTGATTTATTTATTTATTCATATGGTACTGGACCTTGCACTTGCCAGGCAGGTACAGAACCACTGAGCTACATCCCTGGCCCCTGTTCTAGTTGAGACAAGAGCTCACTATGTAGTTGAGGCTGGACTCAAACTCATGGTGATCTTCCTGCCTTAGTCTCCCAAGTTCTGGGACTGCAGGCATTCACCATCATGCCAGGCTTATACTGAGAACACTGAACTACTCTATTACTTTGAATCTTCTATGTCTCTAAAATCTAATTCATCCTTTACCAAATTCTGGTAGAATCATTTCCCTGAATCAAATCTGAATTGGCTCCTATAACATTGAGTCTGGGTCTTATGACCATCCTAGTTTGTGTAGAATCTTGTTACCTAACACCTGGGGCTCAGGCATGGTCTATAGTAAGTACTTTGTTGATGTTGACTTAATATTTGAATACCAGATTTTGTTTCTGCCTCATTAAACTTGGGAATTATATACTTTCACTTTCTTTCTTTCTTTCTTTCTTTCTTTCTTTCTTTCTTTCTTTCTTTCTTTCTTTCTTTCTTTTTTTCTTCCTTTCTTTCTTGCTTGCTCTCTTTCTTTTTCTTTCTTTCCTTCTTTCTTTCTTTCTTTCTTGCTCTTTCTTTCTTTCTTTCTTTCTTTCTTTCTTTCTTTCTTTCTTTCTTTCTTACTTTCTTTCCTTCCTTCCTTCCTTCCTTCCTTCTTTCTTTCTTTCTTGCTTTGGTACTAGAGACTGAACCCAAGGCCTCATCCACGCTATAAAAACAAGCTATCACTGAACCACATCCCCAGCCCTTTTACTTTATTTTGGGATATGATCTTGATAAATCTCCCAGGCTAGGCCTCAACTTGTGAACATCTGCCTCAGCCTCCAAAGTAGCTGGCACTGCTAGTGTGCTGTTCTGCTCTTGGTTATCACTTATTTGAATCAATACTATCAAGTTGATGGCAGACATACACAGTCATGAATAAGACCAAAACATTAAAATCCCTGCCAAGAAACTTCCACTGGACTTGTTTAGTTCATTTCTGCCTGGAGCCATCACACCTAACTTCTCCCTTCCCACAGTGAAAACACCTGTCCGATCTTAAGAGTCATCAAGGATTTGGGATGTGGAGATGATCAGAAAGGCTGCAGCAAGTAGATGACAGGGATCTTGAGATTTAGAACTTCTTGTACTGAGCAGCCCTGCAGAAATTTAAGCAGAAGGGTGTCTTCCACTTTCATGTTATAGGAAGTCAGCATCACTGAGATACGATTCACATAGTTTGCAATTCACCACTTCAAAAGAGTACAGTTAGCCAGATGTGGTGTCCTATGCCCTTAATGCAGCCTTTTGGAAGGCTGAGGCAGGGTGATCACAAGTTCAAGCTTGGATTGTGCAACTTAGCAAGAGCCTGGCCCAAAATAAAATTTTGAAAAGTCTTGGATTGTAGCCCAGAACAAAGCCTTTGGTTTACTCTCTAGTACACATCTTAAAAATATATAATGTAGGGCCAGAGATTTATTTAGCTCAGTGGTTCCAGCGCCTGCCTAACAAGTGCAAGGTGCCTGCTTCAATCCCCTGTAACCACATACAACAATACCAGGCGTGGTGGTTCATGCCCACCAGCGATCAGTACCACATACCACAAATGCCAGGCTTGGTGACTCAAACCTGTAATCCCAGCATTAGGGAGGCAGAGACAGGAGGATTGCTGAGTTCGAGGCTTGCCTGGACTACATAGTGAGCTCAGGGCCAGCCTGAACTACAAAGTGAGACCCTGTCTCAAAAAAAAAAAAAAATATATATATATATATATATATATATATATATAATGTAATGGTTTTTAATGCACTCACATGAGCAGTTATCACTACAATCAATGTGGAACATTTTCATCACCCCATACAGAAACCCCACACCCATAAGAGTCATTCCCCAGCTCCCCACTACTTGCCCAGCCTCTGCGACTACTTACCTACTTTCTCTCCATAGATTTGCCTCTTCTGGGTAGTTCACATAGGCAGAACCATGCAATATGTGGTCCTCTGGTGTCTGGCTTCTCTCACTTTCTACAACATCTTCAAGGTTCACCCACATCTCAGCATACATCAACACTTTGTTTGTTTTTAATTGCTGAACAATATTCCATTGTGTAATGAACCACATTTTATTCTTCATTCATGAGTTAATAGTAATTTAGATGGGGCTGAGGTAGCTAATGCTGCTCTGAACCTAAGTGTATGCATCGTGCACAACCATAGGTTTTTATTTCTCCTAGGGACATAACCAAGGGTGGCATTTTTGAATAACATGATAACTGTGAGTTTAACCTTCATGGAGCTGCCAGAGTCCTTTCCAGGGGGCCCAGAAATCTTACAATCCCGCCAACAGTGTGTAAATTTTCTCTACAATCTTGCCTGCACTTGTCTTCATCCTTTTTTCTTATTGTAGCAATCCTAGCAGATAAGCTTTTTGTTGAGAAGATTCCACTAGCTGAGATGATGGTGACTTGGCCCAGAGCAACAATGGCAAGAAAGGATTCAATTCTGGATATATTTTGCTGGTGAACAGACAAGTCTTGCTGGTGAGGGATGAGAGAGGAGCTTTGCTACCTCAGAAGAGATGATGGAATATTTCCCCAAGAGTGAGAAGCACCCTGGTGAGGCTATACTGTGGGAGACAGGGTAAGAGGACGCAGCCAGAAACCTTGTGCAAGCTGCAGTCCCCGGTGAGTCCCACAGCAAAAGATTAACAACTAACAAACAACAAAAGTGGAAGCCTGAGGGAAAGGCTGAGCCTGGGCTAAACTCTTGCTGCTCTGAGCAGTGGCAGCAAAAAGCCAAAAATCACACAAGCAGAAAAGGCCGATGCCCCAAATTTGTCCCGCCTTTATTTGGTACCAAGCCTTCACATCCATAATCCTAGTATACATAAAACAGGACAGTCCCAAGCCTTGTCACCCAAAATCCTGGCATGCATAAAACAGACTGTCATGCACAATAATCCCTGTAGTTGAAAATCCCATAGGGTGGGGCAGACATCCTTGAGTCTCTAAGTAAATCCAGTAAGTAATCCTTAAAGCCAATAATCCTAGTGCAGTAATCCTTGTAGTTTAGAATCCTGCAGGGCAGCGCAGATGTCCACAATAATCCCAGTAGTTTATCCTGCAGGGCAGGGTGCACATCCATAAATCCAAGTAAGTCATAAGTCCTGGTAAATTGTCCACAGTTCCTGACAATATACAGATAATATTGTGTTGTCTATATGATGTTTAAACAATCACAGTAAATGGCAAAGAGTGAAAGTTATTTCCTCTCACTCTTTCTTAGCTTTTTATTATTCCATGGGGAGGGCCTGAGCTGAGTGATGATAACCCTTGAATACCTCAGTCCTTGGAAACTGTCCCTTGTCCAGATGTGGCTTTAAGGCCAGAAACTTTGGCATCTTTCTGGAGCTAACAATATTTTACTATATTTATTCTTATGCCTACTTTCGACTCAAGTGGTTTTTATTTTTTATTATAACTCCTAATTTTAAAAAACTATAAATTCAATGTAGTTACGTTTACAACATGCAGCATTTCAGAGAAAAATGGTTGGAAATTCATAGTCCAGGAAGTGCAGTTGCCAAAATTCCAAACATTGACTGTGAATATCTGAAATTCCAGAAGCCATGATGTGGTGCACAGAGGACCTGGTGAGGGGACAGTACTGCCACTCCCATCAGCCCAAGGGCACGTTCTTTCCCAGTGTGCTCTTCCAAGTAGATGACGTGGACACAGTGACGAAGCGTTCTCCTGTGACTTGCCAGAGTGGGATCTGACCCTCGGGCAGCCCAGTAGCTGGCTCCATCAAAGGCTGCACATGACCCTGGCTGGAGGCCAGGCCCCCCAGAACGCACTTTGGACCTTGCAGCCTGCGTGTGGCAGGAGAGGGAACTCAAACCAGAATAGCTATTACTAAGAATCTGGAGCAGCTAGTAGCATAGAACCTGATCTAGGATTCCCCAGAGTCCAAGGGCTGGCAGCTGACTCCAGGGTACGTCTCACCCAGGTGTCGGGGCTGACTCCCTGTTTCAGAACCAGGTGAGAGACTGAGAGCACAGAACAGGGCCTTAGAACAGAGGTTTGACTGATATATGAACTTAATGCAACATCAATCAAAATATCCACAGCATTCCTCAAAGAACTAGAAAAAATGACCCTAAAATTCATGTGGAATAGCAGAAACCCAAAGTAACAAAAGGAATTCTAAGCAACCAGAGCAAAGCAGGAAGCATCACAATCCCAGATTTTGAGTTATATTGTCAAACTGCAGTGATAAAAACAGCATGGTAGTGGTATGGAAACAGCCTGTGGATCAAGAGAAAAGAACAAAGAATATAGAAACAAACTCAGGCACAACAGCTATATGATATTTGACAAAGGGACCAAAAACATATGCTGGAGGAAGGATAACCTACTTAGCAAATGATGCTGGGGAAGCCTGGCTGTCCACATCCAGAAGATTTAAGCTCGATTTCTATCTCTCACCACATACCTAAAATCAAAGTAGACCAAAGATCTAAATGTGAAAACAGGCCAGGGATTTAAGTCAGTGGCACCGCACTTACTTTGCAAGCACAAGGGCCCGAGTTCAATCTCTAGTACCACCAAAAAAAAAAAAAAAAAAGACAAGTGAAAACAGTTTATTGGAAGACAAAATAGGTAAAACTCTTGAAGAATAGGCAAAGACTTTTGAACAGATGCCCAATTGTATGTACAGCAACATCAATAATCATCAAATGGGATCATGTCAAATTATAAAGCTTCTTCACAGCAAACAATACCACCAACAAAATAAAGAGATCATCTACAGATTGAGGGAAAAATTGCCAGCTACACTTTGGACAAAGGACTAATATCGGGAATGTATGAAGAACTCAAAAAATTAGACTCCTCCATAAAAGATCAATTCAAAAAGTAGTCAATGAAATGAATACATACTTCTCAAAATAAGAAGTATAAACAACCAATAAATGCATAAAAAGTAAGCTTCCATATCTCTGTCCCTCAGAGAAATGCAAATTAAAACAATAGTGAGATTCTGTCTTACTCCAGAAAGAATGGTTATCATTGAAAGATCAAATAATAACAAATATTAATGAGGCTGCCGAGGGAAAGGAACCCTTCTACATTATTAGTGGGAGTGTAGACTAAACAGTCACTATGGAAATCAGTGTGGAAATTCCTCAAAAAAATGAAAATAGCAATTACATTTGACCCAAATATTCTCCTTCTAGGTATCTTCCCGAAAGAATTAAAGACATCATATTGCAGTGATACACACATACTCATATTTATAGTAGCACAACTTATAATAGCTAAATCTTAGATGCAGCCTACAGGTCCATTGTCAAATAAATGGCTAAAGAAAATGTGGAGTTTATTCATAACAGAGTACTACACTGCTATAAAAAAGGATAAATTGAGACCATAACTTTAAGTGAAATAAATCAGACACATAAGCCTAAATATTATATGATTTCTCTTCTATGAGAAACCAAGATACAGATGAAGAGTCAATATAAGATAGATAGTAGGAAAATGGAGATAGATTTTTTTGTTAAAAAGAAGGGGACCAGGCCAGAGATTTAACTCAGTGGTTCTGGCACCTGCCTAGCAAGAACAAGGTCTCTGGTTCCATCCCCAGTAACCACATACAATATCAGGTGTGGTGACTCACGCCCACCAGCAATCAGTACCACATTCCACAATGCCGGGTATGGTGGCTCACACCTGTCATCCCACACTCAGGAGGCAGAGGCAGGAGAATTGCAGAGTTTGAGACTTGCCTGGGCTACATAGTGAGCTCAGGGTCAGCCTGGACTACAAAGAGAGACCCTGTCTCAAAAAGAAAAGAAAAAAGCACGTGAGCGAACAAGACTTTAGATAGTTGCAATCCCAGCTTTTGAGTCCTGTTTTCAACCAGGATTAGATGCGATAGAGCAAAGCATGCCCCCCCTGCCCTGTCCAAATTTCTGACCCAAATAAGCCATCAACTAAGAAACCATTACTTTATGCTAGTAAATTTGTGGAGCAGTTTGTTACCCAGAAGTAGTTAACTATTACCACCAAAATTACATTTTTGCACTAGAATGACAGCTTCTTATAGGAAGAGGACATTGTGAGACATGAGGTCCCCAGAAGGATGGCTTGGACTCTAGACCCTACAGGAGGAAATGTGGTCCCAAGCCTGGACCTGTAAATTTCCTTTCTTTGTTTCTTCCTCTTGACAGTGAAAAAGAAGTTGACTGTGGAAGAGAATTCTTAAAGAGTTTCCACAGTCTGTGGATGCTTTGATGAGCCTGCATTTTCCTCCCCTAGCAGATACATCCAGTGGGTAGATGAGGAAACTGAGACACAATGCCTGGCACGGTAGCTTATGCCTGTAATCCCAGCACTCGGGAGGCAGAGGCAGGAAGATTGCTGAGTTTGAGGCTTGCCTGGGCTACTTAGCGAGCTCAGGGCCAGCCTGAACTACAAAGCAAGACCCTGACTCAAAAAATAAATAAATAAATAAAATAAAAGGAATCACCTAAGCTCACACGGCTGGTGCATACAGGGCTGAAATTCCCATGACACTCTCCTTTCCCCACGTGACCACTGAGCTGCTTTCCTTCAGGAGCCATCAAAAGAGCTAGAAGCTGCGTATTTAACGATGGAATCTGCCATGTGCTGACAGCCGCAGACCCGCTTCAGCTGTGGCGAGAGCTCCCGCTCCTTTTCTCTGGCTTCCATCGCACCGTTTGTCCCAAGCACTCAGGGACCCTGACTGAAGACTTACTATGCCCAGGCCCTGAGCAGGTGCTGACCAGATCTTCTCATTTCATTTTCACAGCCACCCTTCCAGCCGGCTGTGAAGTTTAGAGATGCTTCTCACGACTCCAAAGCCCATGCTGCTGACTGTCAGCCAGGCTGTCCCGGCTACGCTGCCAAACCCACAGATGATGGGCGTTGTTGGCAAGAGGCCACAGGAGCTGGGCTGGGCTGACTGCTGGCACCCTGGGCAAACTACAGAATAAGAGTCAAGGTACTTGTAGTTTTATTGTACTAACATATAGTATAAATAATAATTGCCATTTCTCAAGAGACAATGCCTGATACTTATAAAATTGTGTTTCAAGCACTGTGCTAAGAATTTTATGCAGGAATGCATGTAAAACTTCATACTGTCCAACCTATAAATAATAGAAGCTTGTATCTATACTTACTTAAAATGGAGAAATATGAAAATGACTACAGTTTTTACGTGCTCCACACGATGGCTTTAGCTATGTCAATAGGGAACAGAAGAGCCACCCAAGCCCAGGCAACCAGGGAATTGTGCAAAATAACAAATCAACCTTGTTTCAAGTTTTGAGGTGACTTATAATATAATTGTAGACATCTAGATTACAGAATAACCTTGAGAATGGAAAGTATATCCTAAGGGTGGCAAAGCAGCAAGCGAGAAGCCAGGTGGCTTCAGGAGGGCACAGGATTGTGCCTGCACTTCTCAGACCCTGTCATATTCAGCCTGAGACATGTTTACATTTCCAGTTATCGGCCAGTGACGTGATTGTGCTGGGCTCAGTGGGTGAGAAGTGAAACGCTGTACAAGTGCTTTCGATCCTTATTCATCGGTCCTGGGGCCAGCTGGTTGTCAAGGCCTCACTAGGTAGGATTAACCATTTTTAACTGGAAAATAAAAGGCGACAGAAGGTGTGAGTGGAGTATGAATTACAGCCGTTGGCAGTTAGCAAGGGCTTCCTGTACACCAAGGACTGTCCTGGGCACTTGAAGTGAACAGTCGGGTCCGACCTCATTCTTTGGCCCTATACCACATTTCCTGTCTCCACACTGTGTGACTTACTCTTGTGGCCTGCTTCCTGCTTCTGGAATACTTCAAGTTCCATGCCTTACTGTCCCTCTGGCTGGACCCCTCTGGGCACCCTACCTGCAACCCCTGCTGCCATCTCCTTCTCCTTTGGGTCTCAGCTCAAACTTCACCTCCTCCAGGTGACAATTTGAGCCCAGCCTTACAAAACACAGCCTGCTTCAACTTGGCCACACTCCTGCCCATAGGGCCCCCTGGTCTTCCCTTCCTACTGTGCCCGATCGTGGGAAATGGCCCCCCACTGGGGAGCAAGGAGTGTCCTTCGTCCCTGGCCACATTCCCAGTGCCCACAACAGTGCTGGATCACAGCAGAGACCATATGCATGGGGGGGGGGTCAGATCTGCTTTGACTCAGCACATTCACCTGCTGTGAACTTCAGTCCTGAGCTCCCTGAGCTCCCTTCACCCTGCAAGGACTCGCTTGTGGCAACTACTAGGTACCAGGCAGCATCCTGGATGTCAGAGGTACTGCAGTGCTATGCCAGACCAGTCTCTTCACAGAGCCTTTTTTTTTTTTAATAGTAGTTAGAGGATAGATGTGTAACATGTTCTCAGTGGAACCATGAAAAATAAGGCAAAGAAGAGCAGAGGGTGATGGGGTGGGGGTAGGGAGAACTGGTGCAAACTTGCAGCTCTCCTTCCCGGGAAGGAAGGGACTCTCTGTCTCCCTCCGCTCCCTTCCCTGGTGCCACTGTCAGCATCTCTGTGTAATGTTTCACTCAAGGCTCTGTTGCTCCAAGAGCAATATTGCTCTGTAGCAGGCCCCAGCAGTGAGGCCTCAGGCAGGGGCTGAGATTAGCCACCCTTCACACCCCCTGGAGAGGTGCTGAGGCACCCCGGGGGAATATTCCTTACTCTAGGGAGGGCTGGTGCTGTGACTGGTCACTCTGGGTTCTGGGCCATCCCCTACCCTCCTCTCTCCCTGGCAGAGGGGGGATTTACAAACATGAAGGGGCCTTTGATCACCACTGGACTCCCAGGGTTCTGATTGTTTTTTTGTTCCAAACCGCAGGCCAGAACCATACTCTGTTGTGCCTCCAGCAGGGAAAACTATGGGTCAGTGGAATGTGTGTGCGTATGTGAACAGGAAGAGGTCTGTGAACAGGAAGAGGTCTTCCCCACATGGAGGAGCATTGATTCTCTCTGCCAGGCAGGCTGGCCTTCTAGTAAAGAACCCAACTCAATTCGGTACGTGCTTTTGGAAGCCCAACGCAGTGGAGCACGCCTGTAATCTCACCATTTCAAGAGGCTAAAACAGGATCACTAATTCAAGCCTAGCACTGTCTCAAAAATAAAAAAATAAATAAAAATAAAAAGCTATGGATGTAACTCAGTGCAAAGGCCCTGGATTCGATCCCCCATAAGCCCCCACCACCACACACACCCAAAGTAAGTACTTAAGGAGCGCCTACTGCATTCCAGGGTCTGTGTTAGAAACTAAGGCAGAGGCCTGAACAGGCCTCCTGCAGATTCCGTGATCTAGAGGAGAAAGTCGGTGGGAAGCATGTGGGAAGGGTGCAGGGAGCCAGGTGGTCATGACTGATCCGAGGAAGAAAGCTGGGGAGACAGATGGGGCGGGGCGTAGGAGTCCCTCCACACATGGGGTGCTTGTGGGAGGCTTTTGGACAAAGCAGCATCTGGCTGAGACCTGCAGGAACGAGGCAGGCAGCCCCGATAGATCTGAGGGGCAGCAAATACAGAGGCCCTGAGTTGGGCACAGGATAGGCGTGTTGGAAGTGTGGCTCAGTCAGAGTGCGGGGGAGGGTAGGAGAGCGAAGGGTCTGGAAGGTAAGTGCTGGGGTGGTGCAGGACAGACTGGCTCTGAGTGGGGTAGGACCGCTGGAGGGTTGAGTTAGGACAGGGCATGAACTGAGATTTCATAGGCTTTCCCAGATTGCCTTGCAAAAGACAGCTTGGGGGTACAGCAGGGAGGAGACCCATGAAGATACAAGTGCAATGCTCCAGGCTCAAGATTCCGGGGCATACGCCAAGGAGAACCTGAATGCAGTTCCAGTTTGGTGGCAGTTTCTATTCCTATGTGCCTAAGCTTTTCATTGAAGGGTAACACAAATACAGCAAAGCAGACGTGGTGTGGAAAGCCACGAAGCTTCTGGATTAGGATGGTATAATCTGGTTTACAAGTTCCCTCTGCCACAGAGCGAGGAGGAATGCAGGAGTCTGGGGCACAACAGGGAGGCCGTGAGAAAGTCACTCAGTACAGAGCACAGCAGGGCCAGGAGGCTCCAGGGCGCCACTGGACTTTCCCATCGCTGTCGCTTCCTCAGAATCCAGCTCAGAGCTGGACACAGCCAAGGCACCACTAAACACCTAGTGAAAGAATGAGTGAAGACACGCAAGAAAGGATGGAAAAGCTAAGGCAGGAAGTGGATCTCCTACTCCGTCTCTCTGGTTAGCACAGAGCCTGCCACAGACGGATACTCGGCCAAGGTGCTGAGTGAGTAAAGGACCAAGTTCAAGGGAGCAAGGAACGAGGAAAGATGGGAAGCAGGGTGCTGGGAAGAAAAGAGGGAAGTAGAGGAAGGAAGGGAAAATGGAGCAGGAAGAAAGCAAAAGGAGGGACAAAGAGGGGAAGGAAGAAGGAATACTGAGGAAAGCTTCCTGTTTAACTGTTTGCATAGCAGATGATGGTGACTTGTGACCTCTGGTGGAGAAAAGAAGGATCACGGTTGTTAGGCGTTGTTAGGCCACAAGGTAAAGAAACAAGAGGATACTCCTGGTTTCCCAGCAGAAAGTTGAAGACCAACCCTTGTAGGACACTGGCTTCTCACAAAGGCCCTGTGGTCAGTGACATCCGGCTCAACTACAGACAAGAGAGGCATTCACCTGTGGTGCAGATGGGGGGAGTGCTGATAACTCAATAACCAAGACAAACATTTCATATAATTTTTTTGTTTTTGAGACAGGGTCTCGCTTTGCAGTTCGAGCTGACTCTGAGCTCACTATGTAGCCCAGGCAAGCCTCGAACTCAGCAGTCCTCCTGCCTCTGCCTCCCAAGTGCTGGGATGACAGGCGTGAGCCACCACGCCCGGCACTGTGGTATGTGGTATTGATGGCTGGTGGGCGTGAGTCTCCACGCCCAGCATTGTATGTGGTTACCGGGGATCGAACTCAGGACCTTGCGCTTGCGAGGCAGGCGCTGGAACCACTGAGCTAATCCTCCGGCCCCATTTCATATAATTTTAATATATTAAATTGGCAAACTGTGGCTTACAGCTGGCTGCCTGTCATTGTAAATAGGTCAGGGTCAGGTTCTGCTGTCTTAGTTCCATCAGAGTCCTGTGTCTTTTCACTCTCCTACGTTCTCTCACTAAGGCTACTTGCTTCCCGCAAACCCCACGTTAGTGCCACGTGGCCAGATCAGTTCATCTGACCAAGAACACGCCCAGCATGGGGCACTGACAGAGCCAGCCCTTTTTAGCCCTGGGGACTGGCCACAGAGGATGTCATTGTTTAAGAAACTAGCAGCCGGTGTCCTCTTTAGCATCTGATGTGTAGTGGCATGACATTTCAGTGCCACATCACATTCCCTCTGCTCTGCCACTCACCACGCGACCGTGAACAAATTTAATTTCCCTGTCCCTCTGTAAGATGAGGTCATCTGGGTGAACAACTCAGTGACTGCGAAAGCTAACTATTGTTACAATTGGGGGTTTGAATCCCAGCTCTCGCTTATTATGGCTATAGGACAGATTTCACACTGCTGAATATTTCGGCACATGTAAAGTGGACATGTTAACCTGCATTTGGGGGTGCAGGTGAGACCTCACATGTAGCTGCCAGTATACTGGCTCATCACTGTAAAGGACCACAGCTCCCCACGACCCCAGAACTGCAGAGGGCTCTAAGAGCATTTACAAAGTTCTTCCAGTCTCCAGCATCTACTTTGCTCCCTCTCAAAACCTGCAAAGGACATGACAGCTTCCCTGCTGCTACTCCTACCTGGCCACTGGTTGCCACACTTCATGCCCCATTGGGCACTGGCTGTGGTGAACAACAAATACGCTCCTGTTCCCACAGCAGGTGCTGTGCCCATCTTGCACACTGTGGACTCAGTCCCCAGTCATGTATCAGGCACACAAAAGGCTTTCAAAGTATGTTTGCTAACTGGAGCTTAATGGGGGGTAGGGACTTTGTCTTTACCTACCCTCCACACAGACAGACCCCTTTAGGGAAAGAAACTGGTTGGGCAAGGCTACAAGTCAGTACCTGGTACTTCGCGTCCTCGGTTTTCTTTCTCCTTAGATCAGATTTTTTTAATTAAAAAAAAGAGGAATTAAGAAGCATAATGTACATGTACCAGTACTCCAAAAGGAAGGTAAGCATCCCTTATGTACAACAAACACATTAGTTTAAAAAAACTTTATTAAACTTCGTTCACAAGAAACCTCTCACCATTTCTGATTTATTTACTGCCCATGATAAAAATCAACTCCCCTTTTTACCTATATAAATTTAAGAACTTGACATCAATCACGTCTTCTAACTAGGTGATAATAATACAGAGGAACAAAAAAAAAATGTTATCTAAATTTCAGTTGCCTGAAAGTGAGCTTAATTTTTTTTTTTTTTAAGAGACAGGGTCTCACTTTGTAGTTCAGGCTGGCCCTGAGCTCACTATGTAGCCCAAGCAAACCTCGAACTCAGCAATCCTCCTGTCTCTGCCTCCCAAGTGCTGATTACAGACGTGAGCCACCATGCCCAGCTATGTGAGCTTAATTTTTTTTTTTTTTTTGCTTTTTGAGACAGGGTCTCGCGTGTAGTTCAGGCTGGCCCTGAGCTCACTATGGTGCCCAGGCAAGCCACCACGAACTCAGCAATCCTCCTGTCTCTGCCTCCTGAGTGCTGGGATTACAGGCGTGAGCCACCATGTCCGGCATTTATGTGAGCTTAATTTTTAAGGAGAAACTGGAGTGAACAGCACATTTCCTCTGCACTGTGACCCTCAAAAGGAAATATATTTTATAACAAACCCAATATTTTTATCTGCAAGGGGTTCAAAATATACAGTGAATGTTTAAATAAAAAATTATTATATTAAGAGATGTTGCCATTAGTCCCCCCCCAAAAAAAATACTTCCCATCATGTATCTTCTCATTCTTGTCACTTTCTCAAGCTGTTCTGGATATTCTCTTCCACATCTTCCATGATAAAAATGCACTGAATACTGCTGCCATCCAATGGGAGGGCAGGCTCAGAACGTTACAGTGTGTCCTCATCCACCTTATTCAGCTGATCTGGCACCATGTGACCGCTGGCTCTTCTCCGAAGTCAAAATGACCATGACTGCTAGACACTTAGGAAAGACTTCCAGAAAAGTCTGCTCCAAAAAGTGGCAACAACAGGAAAAGCATGTGGAAGACAGTGGAAGTATTTGAGAAGGATTAATGGCAATGTGTCTTCTGACTTTATAAAGCTTTTAAAATAAGACTATTTTTGATCAGACCCTTTAGGTCTAAATATACACTTGAAATGAGTTTCATAAAATATAGGTAGTTTCTCAATTTTATTTCATTTTAAAAATCTTGGTCATATATTCCAAAACTGGTTTCAAATATATCACATACACTACAAAACCAACACACTGTGTTAAATGATATGGGAGAACCTGCCCTGTATTGCATTCAGTATCCAATTCTGCCTGGAACATGTCTTATTTGCATAAATAGCTCTTTTTTTTTTTTAGACAGGGTCTTGCTTTGTAGTTCAGGCTGGTCTTCAGCTCACTATGTAGCCCAGGCAAGCCTCAAACTCAGTAATTCTCCTGCTTCTGCCTCCCGAGTGCTGGGATTACAGGTGGGAGTCACCACACCTGGCACTACAGTATCTGATTACTGAGTGCTGGGATTACAGATGTGAGCCACCACACCTGGCATTGTGGTATGTGGTTACTGGGGACCAAACCAGGGACCTTGCACTTGCTAGGCAGGCGGTGGAACCACTGAACCCAATCTCCTGCCCACAAATATTCTTGGCAACAGTGAACTGTGGATTACTGACACTTAAGCATCATCATAAACCGCATGAAAATATCCCAACTTCTTTATTGAGTTGCATTTCTTCAAATTTTCTCTGAAAAACAGGTTCACCATAGGTGATTGCCACATACATTCTTCTACCCGACCATGGACCTCTTTCTTCCTCTCAAGCGCACTTCATCTAATTTTTTTAGCACTGCCTTGGACTTTTTGGAGAAGGTGGAATAGTTCTTCAAAAAGGCATCAAATACAGTCTCAGTGTTGGGGTGGGTGCTGAGGAAGGCTTTCTCTAGGACGTAGAGGTCCACTCCCTTATCTTCTGGAAGTCCTGAGATGAAACTGAGCCCAAAGTCTATGAGCACAATGTTCAGCTGTTCCAGGGGGGGTTTCAAGAGCATGTTGGAGGTAGTGAGGTCACCATGAATAAGGTCTTCATCATGCATTCTAGCCAGAACCTGCCCCATCATCTTGGCTAAACCCAAGAGGCTTTGGGGAGTTTTCTCAGTCTCCATAGTAGATTGAATAAAATCTCGAACAGTCACTGCACCTTCAATTTCTTCCATATATAAGCAGTTAGAGGCATAGTCCACAAAAAAGACAACTGGGGCAGATATCCCTGCAATCAACACATAAGAAATTATTAGGCTGAATTCTTCTTTTTAATGTAGGTTTAATATTCAAAGATTGAGCCAGTATTTCAGCAGATACTACCTACTTCAGAAAAAAGATTTAGGGGCCGGAGGGTTAGCTCAGTGGTTCTGGCGCCTGCCTCACAAGCGCAAGGTCCTGAGTTCAATCCCCAGTGACCACATACAATGCTGGGCGTGGAGATTCACGCCCACCGGCAATCGACAATCAATACCACATACCACAGTGCCGGGCATGGTGGCTCATGCCTGTAATCCCAGCACTTGGGAGGCAGAGACAGGAGGTTTGCTGAGTTCAAGGCTTGCCTGGGCTACATAGCGAGCTCAGAGCCAGCCTGAACTAAAAAAAAAAAAAAAAAAGATTTAGGAATATTTCAGAAAATGGTGTAACTTACCTGGCTTTTTCCTTGCCCAAGCCATGCAAGATTATGCCTAAGACAAGCTATGGTTAAATTTAAAGGTCCTAAACCTTTCTCTTCCTTTCCTAAATACTTTTTATGGCTGGACTTTATATTTATTCCCTAAAACACAAAACAAAACTAAGTTAGAGAGGAACCAACGCTCAATCGGAGCAGTTTCTACCTGACAGGGATATAACCAGGAGGCCACACCGCATATTAGCTGACAGATTCAGCTTTGTACTCAGAAATGGTGGGGCTCCAAATCCCAGCTCCTTTCCTCAATAATGCTAACCTTAAATTACATTAACTTCTCCAAGCCTTAGTTTCTGCTACTATTACATGAGAATTTCTCTAATAAACCTAATGAATCTTTACTGAATATCAACAGGCCCAGGATACTTTTCTAGAAACTAGATACATGTCAATGGGGATACAGCAGTAAACAAAGCAACCACTTTGTATCACAGAAAAGGTGAAAAAAAAATAAAACATGAATATACAAATAACTTTGTTATGTGGCTACTTGTTCACTACTGGATTTTCCAGAAATACTGCAGCAGCTAAAAATGTCCTACTACACAGATACACCCCCTTAAAAAAAAAAAAACTAATAAAGGCAAGAAGTGTAAAGCCAAAAGCTTTCGGGCCAGAGGAATGGACCACTTACTTGCTGTGTAACTCTGGGAAAATTACTTTCTCTAGCGGTGCATTAGTTTGTCAACTGAGGACAGAGTTTCTGGTGATAGAATGTGCTGATGTTTTAATGAAAAAATACATGACAATGAAATATGACATTTACAGGTTGCCCTGTGCCAGGGCTACTTTCAATCACAGTGTGAGGTTTCTGTATCTTCTTTAATGGTAACAATACCTCAGATGGTTATCTCTATTATGATTTCCACTTCACAGGGAAGGAAATGAGGCAGACAGGTTAAACAACTTTTTTTTTTTTTTTTTTTTTTTGAGACAGGGTCTCGCTTTGTAGTTCAGGCTAGCTCTGAGCTCACTATGTAGTCCAGGCAAGCCTCGAACTCAGCAATCCTCCTGTCTCTGCCTCCCGAGTGCTGGGATTACAGGCGTGCGCCACCACACCCGGCTTAAACAACTTTTTGAAAAGCTATATAAGAAGTGCCCAGGAGGCAGGTACCTATAATTACAGCTGCCTGTTTTCTGTTTGTTGAAACAGGGTCTCCTATGTAGCCCACCTCGTAATCCTTCTGGATCCTCCTGTCTCAACCTCCTGAGTGGTGGATTTACACGCCTGGGCCACCACATCACGCTTACCTGCTTCTTAAAACTACTGAAAGAAGAAATCGTGATGGAAAATCAAAATGGTACAAATGTGAAAACCGAAGCTCAGAGAAGTTAAATACCGTGTTCAGCGTCGAAAAACAGCAGAGTTGAGAAACAGCTCCAGGACAAAAGTTTGTTGCGGTAAGGCTAAGTGGCTTCGTAAGAATTAATTCGTAAGAATTAATGAATTGAGAGGAATAAAAGGATGACATTTCCCATAAGGCCAGAGGAGAAGGTACAAATGAGAAAGTACAAAAGGAAATACGGAGGCAGAGTACTGGGAGTCTCTCGCCGCCCTCACCCGCCCGGAGCCGGCCCGCCTCACCCATGCGGCGGCAGCGGAGCAGCGCCCGAGCCTCCTGCACCGTCCGCCGCCGGCCGAGCCGCGCCTCCAGCGCCGGATGCCTGTAACCCTTGGGGAAACGGTGCTTCACCATGGCCGCGCGGCCCAGGAAGCAACCGCGGAACACGCGCGCCTCGGCGCCCTGCTTCACCAGCTCCAGGCCGCTCAAGAAACGGCTGTTCCGTTCTCGGGCCGCGGCCAGCACCTCGGTCTCCAGCGCGGGATCCTGACTAGCCTCAGCCATAACCAAGCCTCGGCTGCAGCATTCAGTCTTTCTGCTCTTTTAGAAAACTGACAGCGGTGCTTCCGCCCGCTCCGGAAACCCTCCGACGTCTCCCGCCACTGAATATCTCCCCCGCCGACACTTCCGCCCTGGATAAGTGGTTCCGGCTCCCGATTTTGAAGTATTCAGTCCCCTTCCGGAAAGGATTCTTAAGGCCCGCCGGCCAGCTCTCCGTAAATCTTCGGCAGCTTTCGGTGAAACGTCCTTGCTCTCGCTTCAGCTCTCTCCGGAAGCCCTCAGTGATGCTCGCTACGGGCTGGCCACCCGGTCTCCCACCATCCTGCCTCTTTTGAAAACTTAAGCGTCTCTCCCGGGAAGTCTTTAAGGACGCTGTGCTCCTTTCAGGAGTCTAGATCCTGGAAAGTACCCACCCCATAGTCTCCTCCCTCTTTGACTCCAGAATCCACCCCCAGAAGAGCAAACACGCGTCAGAGTCGGGCGGAGGTGACAACGAACCATTTCCTACGTCGTCTTAGGTGTTGGGATAATATCTACCATTTACAGAATGGAAACTGACTTTATGGAAAAGAAAATTAAGACTCAGAGGGCGGTGGAAGTGGTGAGATTGTGGAAGAGAGGGGAAAGTGAAAGTTTTCCGGAGACAGAACCTATGCTGAATTGGGAGCAATTAACTTTCTATTTCATTACAAAATTCATACGAGCTGTAACAAGCTTTTACAATAGATACAGAATTTTGTATGCACACACAAACACTGCTTCTCTGCCTCACTAATCAACGCTATATAATTTCTTTCTAGACTTTTAGGGGGGGCGTGACACTGCAAATATTCACACATGCATAGTTGTGACTATACAGCATAAATAAGATCATCATGTCCTTCTTTTGCTTTTTTCCCTAAATAATGTGTCCTCAACTGTTTTCCTCATTAGTGTATATAGAACTAGCACATTCTTCTACGTGGAAACACAAAACACTTCCTCACTGCTAAGCTGTTATTAAACACTTTTGTTACATTTTTAGTTTAGTTTTCTTTTCTGTCATAGACTGCCACAGTTGGCTTATCCAGGTATTTTCGCAAACATGCATAAATGGTTCTGGGAATGTACTTTGACAAGAGATGTTGCTAGGTCATAGCATCCATCAGCCAGACCATCCTTCCAGTGTTTTGTGTTTGTTTTCACTTCTACCCAAAATGCACCTCATTTCCTTGTGTCTTACCCTCGTAGCCTTCCAGGTTTGGGGCTCAACCAAGTGGAGGAGTGGGAGAATGCTCAGCCCAGGCAGAGAGAAGAGACCCTAGGTTAGGATTGGGGTGAACCCATACCAGCCTGTGGCTGCAGCAAGATGGTGTGGTGCAGTCTGGGATCCAAAAGGGGACAGGCAGAGGCCTAGCCCCAAAGGACTCTTCTTGCTGGAAGGGAGGTGCTGAGAGGCTGGGTGACAGCACCAGCATGGCCCTTTGAGGCTTCCACCTCTGGCTGTGGAGCGGGCAGCAGCCTCCAGGCAGAAAAGCCAAGTGGTAGAGGAAAGGATGGTGGGGAGCTTTGACTCTGAACCCTGAGTCCCTTCTGACCCCGTATTCTCTTCCCCTCTTCCTGCATATCAGGCCCAGATGCCCATTCGTTCATTTAACCCCCAGCCGCACATGTGCACACACGCGCACGTGTACACACACACACACACACACACAAAATAAATGGGGAGTCAGCTCTGGTCAGCCTCTACTATAATTAAATATGACGATGACGGTGAATGTGCCTGGGTGACAGTAGCTGCTTTTCACCTGCTCATTTTCCCCTCTGCCCCTGCCCCATCTCTAGGGCCTGCTTGGAAATACAAAGAGAGGCCCTTTGGTTCAAGGGTTGCTATGACACCCGTGTCCTTTGTTCTGGGTTTTATTCATACACACAGCAGGACCCTTTTCAAACATTAGACCCTTTATCCTGGCATAATGTAGTTTCCAGCACCCTTCACCAGCCCAGACTACTCCAAACTTATCCAGAGCCAGCCTCATATATAACACCCAGTTTCTCAAATTTGTGGTTTGATTACAATTGTTTGTGTCTACACAGCCATTTCTATGGTTACTAGACCATCTGAACCTCCGCTTTAAAAATCTACTTTGCAAACATATTCCCAAGGGTCAGGCAACCTACAGTCAGACCAGTCGGCTTTCTTTATACTCAGTTAAAAATCTTCAATAGCTCCGCACTGTGCTCGGGATAGAGGCCCAATCCTACTTCATCCCATGAGGACTTGCATTCTCTTCCAGACCCTTCTCCCATCAAGCTTCCCTTTATTCTTTGCTCTTCAGAAACCTGTCCCTTCTCCCAGTCTTTGTTGCCACAGGGCCTTTGCACTCACTATTTCCTCTGCCAGAAGCACTCTTCCTTCCCTCCATCACTTACAGCCGCGCAAGCGTCCTTCCATCCTCAGCTCAAGCAGCGCTGCCCAGGGAGGGCTTTTCCTGGCCTCTCAGAAAGGAGGAAGTCTCTACTTTATAAGCTTCAGTGTCCCCAGGAACTTTTCCTCCTTTGTGCCATCCCAGATTCCCTCTTGGTTTGTTTCCGTGACTGGTTCATGTCTGTTCCCCCCACTTGCCCGCAGCTGGGCGGTGGGCTTGCCTATTTCTCCACACGCCGGCAGCACCTGCGTGGAATGGCAACGGTGCTTAAGAATGTGTTCGTGGGCCGGAGGGTTAGCTCAGTGGTTCCGGCGCCTGCCTCGCAAGCACAAGGTCCTGAGTTCGATCCCCGGTAACCACATATAATGCTGGGCATGGAGACACGCCCACCAACAATCAACACCGCATA
>PVIC010012696.1:0-18538 GCA_004025085.1 Thryonomys swinderianus | reverse complement strand
GTTGAATTTTCAAAGGCTGCAAGACCGCAAGAGAAAACCGGGAAAACTCAAACGTTAAGGCCAGTGACACTCCACTGGGTTGCCGCGGGTGGTGAAATAGAGTCAAGCCCGAGTGGTTGTAATGTAAGACATTTGGCGTGATCTTAGATCACTGCAGGACATCCTGTCATTGAAAGATATGGCGAGAGAGGAAGGAGGTGAGGACAGGAAGGAGGCCAGGAGAGGGTGGGCTGGCAAGCTGCTTTCCACCCCCTGGTGACGGCAGCTCAGTCCTCCTGGAGGCAAGACCAGTGTCGAGAGCTCACGCTTCACACCTCGGGGCCAGGACTGGGTCCTTGCAGGCCTCCTTCCCTCTGGTCATCGTTGGCCGATCCTCTGTGCCCCCGACCTGCACAGGCAGCCAAGCAGGGCCCAAAAGAGCCCAGGTGCAGGTGCGATACCAACTGTCAGCCGCGCGTCCTGAGGTGCCAGGGCTGGGGTGAGCTCAGTGCTGACAGTGCTGCCCGTGGTGGGTACGTTTTGCAGATCACAAGTGTGAGCTCAGCCTGAGCGATCCAGTGACTTAGAGTTTGGCTTGAAGTAAAATTTTGAAAAAGGCCACCAACATGCTCAGTGTGACAGCCTGGGGTCACCCCCAAGTATCCACCCCCTCAAAAACACATTGCCGGGCCTGAAGCTTCTTAGAGGGGAGGACACAATAAACATACAAACAAGATACACAGTACAACAGGGATGATAAGTGTTTGTTCACTCCTGCAGGCAAATTTTAGGAAGGCAAATATGTAAATCCCTTTGGCTTGTGTGTATATAGTCCAGTCCTGCTCTCCTGTTGAGAGGAATCTAACTCCTTTTGCCTGCGTTTGGTTTTGATCAAGATAATTAACTGATGGAATCTGAAGTCACTATCACTGTGTAACAAGTGACTCCCGGACTTAATGACAGAAGCACTATAAACTCATGGTTTTAGAATCAGGGATGGTATTGTTGCCAGTTTTTTGGGCAACAGAGCCTTTGTTTGTTTTGCTCAATTCAAAGTGCACCTCTGCCAGCAGTCCTGCCCCTGCAGGTGCGTTCTAAGAGCTCTGAGTGTTGTTGTTCTGAACAATCACTCTGCCCACAGGATAAAGAACCCCTGATAGATTACAGAGCGCTTGGACCCCATGGGGTAAGGTGCAGGAGCATGACAGCCATTGGCCAAGCCACATTCTCCCCACTTTAGTATTAACCACTCTGTCTTCACTGGCACAAAATACCCAACACCCACATGTTAAAGGAACAGATTTATTTCAGCTGGCTCCAAGGCAGAAACAGCATGGTATAAGGCCCTGGCAGAGGACAGCTCTTCAACCCCAACCTTCCAGCAGCCAAAAAGCAGAGAAGGAAAAGAACCAGGGACAGGAAGATACCCTTCCGGGTCACACCCCAGTGACCCACCTGCAACCATACCCCACTTCCCAGCAGCACTTTCGGCTCTGACCTCATCAATAGGTGCAGTATAGTGCGCCCAGGATCCTGTAAGGCTGACATCAAGGTATCAGGGGACAAGTTGAGAGTGTGGCAAGCTTTCCAGCACAGCATGAACTTGCTGGCAATTTCGTTCCTCACAGGTGCTTGATCTGAGGATCTGACTATTGCCTGGAGGCATCAGACTGGAGGATCAGTAGACTCGTCTACTGAGGGGAGGCTCACAATCCAGGCAAATGGGTGAGAGACTGGAATTCTAAAATGATGACCCTCATTTTGGCCATAACTGCTGTTAGAAGAGAGCTCCTAGGTCCCACCCACTCTCCAGGAAGGGGGGCGTCTGGGCTTGAGTGGGGTGTAGGGCAACTTCCATTGGCCCACACAGGAAAAGGGAGAAGTTACTAATGCTAAATAAAAAGGAGCTAGAACAAAATCCCACAGCTACTCATTTCTGTTGCCCCTACTGCCCCAGAGTAGCGGTCTACTTTTTTCTCCATCCCTTTCCAAATAAACTGTCTCCCTTTTTAAAACTTTGTCTGTTTACCTCATTATTGTTGCTGAGTTTATGATCCCAGTAGCTTCGTGTTCCAGACAAGGAGTAGTGCACATGTCCCACCCAGCCATAATTCCAGAGGTTTTCAGGAGCCATTTCTGAAGCTGCATGTGATACCATCAATTATCTATTTTCCGTCTTCCTTTCAATAGGTGACTGTAGTACATTTGGGGCTATCGGACACCCCACTCAATTCACTGCTGGATGACTCCCCTCCAGTCACGTGAGCCTAAGCCATGACCCAAGACCATCCCCCCACCTTGTCTGAGAGCTCACTACTCAGAGTCAGAGAAAAGCAAAACAAAGACTTCTGAGGATGCCCTGGAAGTTTCCAGAATGCCAAACCAGGATGCTTGTGCACCAGATTTTCCTCCATGACCTACAGTGACCTTTCTTCACCTGGAACTCATTGACAGTTCATGCATATGGATTGCATCTCATACATCCAATTAAAACAGTAAATTATAGGACTGGACATGTGCAATAGATGACATGACCCAGCACCCTGTCAATCACATCTGTCAATCATGCTCTGGAAGACCCAGTGGACGGGGCCCTACACCTTGAGCAATATTTTAAATTCCTAAACCCAGTGCCCTCAATGCTCGTACCATCTTCCCTGCACCAGCATGAGCCCCTCACTCTGAGAATACTGTTGCCTAATGATACTTTGCTGCATTTCCTTACCCTTCCTCGCCACATCCAATTTTTTGCTCATTGTACACAAGAACCAAGGATCTTTAGTCAGGAGCCTCATCACCCATGGTATGATATAGAGGAAATAAATGTAACTCCCAGCTGCTGGATGTCAGATACGCCAAGTTTTTCTTCCCAAAATTGAAGAATGAGTTCAAAGGATCAGTGGAAGTTAAGAGTAAGGTATATTTATTGAGAAAGTTCCTGGAGGACAGGAGGGGATCTAAAAATGGGTTGCCAATGAGCCCATTTCTCAAAAGACGTGTTTATACTGCAAAGTCATGAGGTAGGAACAATGTGGGTCAAAATTATGATCAACCAATAAGATTATAAGTACAGTCACCTAGGAAATATTGACCCAGTGGGGAAGCAGATCATGTAGCAAATGCACATGGAAAGAACAAAGACCTTCTTTAGAAAGGATAGAGCAGGGAGTTTTGGTCATGCCCTGGCATGACTGATATCTATAGAGACTTTGTTGGACCAGATGATACCAATTATCTTATCCCCTGGGGAAGTACGTAGGCCTAATCATTCCATCTTTATCTTGAGGCCTGACCTTCAATGGATGCTCCTTCAGCCACGGTTGTAGTGTGTTCTTACCCTCTGCATTGACTCCCTTGAGGGCTTAGCCCTGTCTGACTGCCTAGAATATTTCTATCTAACTTAGTTTAGAAACACTTTGAGAGGGAAAAGGGATCTCTGGTCTCTGGAACAGACAGAATGTGTCAACAGGACACCATGTTCTTCATGAACTAATGTGAACCACAGAAACCAAAGAACAGTACGTCCTCTCCCTTCATGTCCCATTTATAGACTGTCACCAGGATGGAGCAGCCCAGGCCTCGCTGAACTTGGCCTCCTGGCGAAACTCCAGATGTTCACAGATGAAGAAGGAATTGGCAATCCTTTGAACCCTTGGGCAAGTTGAGCTCTTGCACAAGTTGCTGTATCTACTTGGCCTCAGCTTTCCTGTCGGTGGAACAGAGATAGACTGTAATCATTCTTACCCCTAGAATTAACATGCACATGTAACACCTGATATGTGTAAGATGCTAGCTGAAAGTAGCATACATAACTGTACTACGTTTGGGGTTATGAGACCAATCCCCTCCACTCCCCTGATTCTGGACAATGCCCAGGTCCAACCTCCATAACCTTTGTCCTGAACTCTACTACCTGGAGACAAAGAGAAGATCCCTGGAAATTACAAAATCTAATCCAAGACTCATGCGTGCCAGACCGGCCAGCGTGACCTACAATGGCTATGCTTCACTTGGAGCTTGCTTATTGAAGGTTCATATATATGGACCACAGCATATACATCCAATTGCAACAGAGTGAATTATGGGAAAGGCACAGCTGACAGGGCTCATCACCTTGTCGATCATTCTGTCCATCATGCCCCAAAAGCCCCAATGGGAGCTGCCCTAGTCCCTGCTCAACATTTTAAATTCTTAAACCCAATGTATCCTCAGTTGTGCAATTTTCTTCTCCACCGACACAAGCCCGCTCACTCTGAGTGTACCTTCAACCTTTAAATTTCATTCACCTTTGCTGCTGTTCCCTTACAGTCATATGCCACACTCCACGCTTTGTTCATCACATACAAGAACCTGAAAAATCTGTCCCAGCATCCATCACCCGTGAGAACGGAAGTATATAATTAATTCTCACTCAGACATTTCAGGTCTTTTCCCATTTATCGCTCCATGAACACTTTAAAACTTTGCAACTTAATGAAACCATTTAACTATGCTCACAGTAACTGGGGGACAGGAGTCCCGACAGGCTACGGGCCATGGCTGGGGGCCGTCTGTGGGCTTGTTCAGGAGCTAAGACTGTAAGATCCTGGACTAAGACCAACCACGGCGCCTCTGCTGGTGTGGACTTCTGCACTGCATGGTGGGTAATTGGCGTTTTACGCGAAGGCTCAGGATGCGTGAGTCCCAGGATTCAGGCTTTAAGTCACAGTGTTCTTCCGTGCACCCAAACGGTCAAAGCCCACTTAGGTTTTAAGGGACAGAACAAAGAATTTTGTAGCCCTGGGGTCAGAAATGTCCCCCTGCCCTAACATTGTGCTCCCTGCTTGGCCGACCCAAATTCCTAACCTGCCCTAATCTTGTTTTGACATTTTGAAGACCAAATGTCACTAAGCCAAAGGTCTAGAGAGCAGCCCCAAACCGGTTAATCTACGGTGGCTGCTGCAGTGACTGCCTCACAACCTCTGACTTTATTATAACCCCATCTGCATGTTAAATAACAGCCCCATCCCTGTGCTATGACCCTCAAGGGTGGCCAGCATCATGACTTGCAAAGAACCATGAAAGTACCCAAAAGAGGCAGCACCTAGATCTCTGGAAAATCCCCGTGCATTTCTAGAAAAGATATAGTTTCTGCACTTCATGAGCCTGTTCCTCCCCCTCATTTGTTTTATCTTATATCTATAAACCCGCAACCAACAAGGGCCTAGGAAGTTGATGTGTGAGTTTAACTCCCATTCCTGCTGTTTTCCTTCACTGCTCAGTCAGCGCCCAATGGGGTGAGAAACTGGTAACGAAACTATTATTCTTAGAACTGTACAAAGACCCCCGCCCTGGCCCCAAGGTGTCATCCATCCTGTCTCTGAGATATCTGCTTGTGTTCATGCCGTGCAGTCCCTGCTGGGCAAATGCACTTGTATCCACCCTAATGCTGGGTTAGCGCGAGTGTGTCTCCTGGCACACACGTGTGACCCTGTAGTCAGGCTGGAGAGTTCGGGGCCGGCATGTGTGTGCTGGCTGAGTGAGCACGAGTGGTGGGGTCCCGCGCCTGCCTCCCTCGCAGAGCTCCAGGCCAACACCCGACCGCCCGCCTGTTTCGGCATCCCCGCCCACGGCCGGCACAGGACTCTTAGGCTCCTGTCCCAGCCCGAGTCGGGCCTCTCTCACCGCCCCTTCACCCTGCTTGCTCCTCTCCGTTCCCGCTCTCTTGCCTGAGCCAAACCCACCCACCCTCCTCTTCCAGCGGCTCCGGCTCCTGCTCTCGCTCCTGTGACCCCTTTAGAGCTCCCCAGTTATGCATCAATTAAGATGAAACCCGTGGGCCGGAGTTTAGCTTAGTGGTTCCGGCGCCTGCCTCGCAAACGCATCCTGAGTTGATCCTGGTAACCACATAGAATACTGGGCGTGGTGACTCACACCCACCAGCCATCAATACCACATACCACAGTGCCGGGCGTGGTGGCTCACGCCTGTCATCCCAGCACTCGGGAGGCAGAGACAGGAGGATTGCTGAGCTCGAGGCGGCTTGCCTGGGCTACATAGTGAGCTCAGGGCCAGCCTGAATTACAAAGTGAGACCCTGTCTCAAAAAAAAAAAAAATTCTCTAGGCTGTGGCAGAATGAGTTCAACCTGAGCCCCAAGAGATGATTATAAATGGATTGTAGACTGAAGTCTTTATGTCTTTATAATTGGCAAAGCAGGTTTTGGGGTGCCTTTTGTCCCTCAGGCTGCCAATGTGTAACTACCTGCATAGTGTGCCCAGCCCAGTGCCTGCCTTTAATTCTCTGTCCAGCCTTGCTCAGTGGCTGATATTTCTGTGGCTCTTTTTGCTATTTAGTTTTCTTCTAGAATTGGAGTATAATCTCTTTAAAAACAAAAACTTACCAATTTCCCCAGGCTGTGGGGAGCGCCTGGCACATACAGGTGCCCAGTCCTCAGTGTGGGATGAATGGGTGCTGAGAAAATGAGAGAGAGGGAGAGGGTGTGTGTGTGTGTGTGTGTGAACACAAGTGCGGAGCACTGTGGGCCTGGGACTCTCCTCCAAGACAAAGCTGGAGCCCGGGAGCCTGGCTCTTGGGAGAACTTCTGGCGGGATCTGCGTGGCGCCCGCACCGCCTGGCCCGCCCCCCTCCCCCCGCCTCCCTTGGCCGACGTGGCGGCTGCGCGACGCGGGAGGCTGGGAGGGGCGCGGCCGGGCGGCCGGAAAGTTTGTCCCGCGGCGGCCACGGAGGGGCCTCGCCAGGGAGCGGACGCGCGCCGGCCCGGCACGGCCGCCGCGGAGCCCGGCTCGCCATGGGTAAGTCCCGTCCGGCTGCGGAGCCCCGTCGCCCCGGGGCTGTGCCTCGGGCCTCTGCGGTGCGCACCGCCCTGCTCCGCTCCTCCCGCGGGACCAGGCGGGGGCCTCGGGCGCCTCCTCCCGTCCTCCATCTGCCCGGGAAGGGAAAGCGGCTTATAGCGAGGCCTCCGGGCCGCCTGGCACTGAGCTCCCGGCTCTGAGGAGGGGCAAGAGGAGGCTCCCGAAGGAGAGAAAGGTCATCAGCCGCTGGGCCCCACGTGCTGCCACTGTTTGGCCTGTGCGGGCAGCGCAGACACAGAGGGGTGGGGGAAAGCCCGGTGCAGGACCCGCGGCTGTGGGGAATTTCCGAGCCCCTCTGTGGATTCTGAGGTTCCAAGGGCCATTGGGCCCCTCATTCTTCAGTGAGCATCTACTGTGTGCCATACTAGGCCTTGGGGACCCCATGGGCAAGACATCAGTCCCCTCTCATCTTCAAGGGGCTGGATAAACGAGTGCACAAATAAGACCCGACATGGAACACAGAGCCCGAGGCCCCCACAGATGGCTCTGGTAGGCAGGCGGGGTGGGCCTCCCGGAGCCGAGTCCTTTCTCAGAAGCAGAGCCCGCTGCATTCTGGGAGAAGAGCTTCCCCGCAGTAGGAGCAGCGTGTGCAAAGGCCCTGAGGCCAGGAGGAGCTGGCGTGCCCCCTGGCCAGTGCCGCTGGAGCCCAGTGGACGGGGGCAGGGGTGAGCAGGGGCCAGATCCTGCAAAGCCTTGTAGGGTAAGAAGCCTGGATCTTATTCCACATGATACAGCTGGAAGGCTTTTAACGGGAGTGGAGGTGGGGTGCGTATGACCTGAATTATCTCTTAAAAGCTCACTGTTCCATGTGGAATCATAGCCCACACTGGCGATCAGGGTAGGCAGGCATATGAGGTAGACATTATTATTCCCATTTGTAGGTACTGAAAGCTCAGAGAGGTACAGTGAGTTACCCAAGGTCACACAGCTGTGGAGAAGAGAAGCTGGGACAGAACCCCAATGCTCTGCTCCAGGTTGAATTCCTGCCCACTGTGCCACACAACAGTGGCACAGCTGCCGAGCAGCTCAGGCTCTGACTCCACAGTGCATCTCTTGGCATCACCGCGCAGGAATCCCAAGCCTGAGGGCAACTGAGGACCCGAGGAGTCCAAGTCCCCTGCTGTTGCCCTTCTCGTCCCTCCTAAGTCAATCCAACAGCTGTTATCTTACCAGGGGTGGCGAACCTATGGCACGCGTGCCGACACGGACTGCTTGTATCACTGAAAGCTCTACCAGGTTCGCCATCACTGAGGCATGCCCGCTAGGCAGAGCGGGGCTGGGTGGTGGAGGCATGCGTGTGCGTGTGAGTGCGTGCGCATGCGCAGGGACGGGGGTGCCCACAGCACCCGCCCCGCCCACAGGTCTCAGGCCACGCTCTCCATGGCGGGCCAGGAGTGGCGCTACCAGCTCCAGGACCAGGCCTGGGCTCCGGCCCCACTACTCCCACTTTGTCATGACCTGGGACATCTGTCACCTCCTCTCACCTTCACGTGGTCCGAGTAAAAGCACCCTTCTCCCACGGAGGCTGTTAGAAAATGAACTTGAAATGCACGGCTCACAGTCCCCACCGTCAATGCGGGATTTTATTTGTCATTACATCCTATTAGAAGACTCTGGTGTCCAGCTGCAGGAGTTCAAATCCCTGCTGCCTTTGAGCGCTGCGCCACCTCGAGCGGTGTTCACCTGTCCTGGCGCCGCGGTGTGAGGAATGACGGTACCGCCTGTGTCCCGAGCCTGACGACAGGAGGGGCGACTCCGACCCGGGACAGGGATGGGCGCCTGGCCACAGACGCACACACCTGGGGCTCCCCGGGGCGAAGAGGGCAGAGTGGGCATGGGGGGCCAGGGCAGTGCAGGCAGGAGAACCACCCGGCTCAAGGCGGAGCAGCATGACCGAGTACGGTGTGTGCCCAGGAGGTGCTGGAGCAGACGGGCGCAGGAGCAGCCGAGGGGCCGAGGAGGGCGGTCACACACCAGGGAGTCTGGACTTACCGGCCTAGGGGTGGGGCCCGTGCGGAGCCTTGGGGGAAACCCCTTCTCCAGTCTTCCTGACGGCCCTCACGTGCTGGGGGCTGTGCTTTCTAGCTCCCGGGACACCGTGACTGTACCACACTTTGCTGCTCAGGATCCTCAAGACAGCCTTTGCCCCTCTGCCTCTGCCCCGCAGTCCTGCTGTCTGCTGCCCCTATCTCTGGTTCGCCCTTCTCGCTGGGAGGTCCTCTGCCGCGGATCTCTTCATTTGTAGGTTTTGGGCCCACCCCGTTGTTATGGGAGCACCTCAAGTCTCAGTTTACCCCATCTGCAAAGTGGGTTGAGTGGAGCGGCACACCTGGGGTTGTTTTGGGGGCTCTGGAGCAGCCCATGTGATGACCCCCATTTCATTTCCCTTTGCTTCTCTCAGCCTCTGCAACCCCACTCTGCCCCAATACGTTTTCCAGTCAGCTTGGCCTTGGCCTTTGGCCGGGTTCCTTTTACCTCAGTGTTAACCCAGACGCGGCAACAGTCCCACACCTCTGCTTTGATTGCCTCACACGGCCCAGAAGGACTGTCCCCTGTGGGAGGGAAGCCAGGGACGGGAGCCCAGAGCTGAGGCCGGTGAGAACAGCAAGACCCGTCAGAGAATCGTCCGGGGTTTCCTGAGGCGCTCGGCCAGAGCAGGGGACGGGGACAGAGAGAGAGGGCGAGTCGTCCCCCGCAGGAGACTGCCTGTGTTCAGGGCGAGGTGGGCGGCAGGATCAAAGTGAGATGCCATTTTGCCAGGGCCTGTCGGGCGTGCCCTGCTCAGACTGCCTGCCTCGGGCTGAGGCTCGCTGCCCGCTACTTCTGACCGTGTGCCAGGCACTTGCTCTCTCTGGCTGTCAGTATATCCGCTCCTAAGTAATACAGCAGCTCATCTCATAAAGTAAATTGATTAAAATAAAACAGCCATTTCATGTATCACGTTAGCTAACTCACACAGCCACACGCAGCCGGTCATACCCAACTACCCAGATACGGAAGTTTCCAGCATTGCAGAAAAATCTACCGGCTAGAGCTGTTCTAGGAAGAAAGGAAATAAAATGAAACACTCAAATCAGCAGGGGAGGGACGTGGAACAGCTTAACCACGCGGGCCGGGGGTTTACCTCCGTCTGCCTCACAACCGCGCGGTCCCAAGTTCTGTCTGAACCAAACAGATGAACGAAAAAACCTTAACTGATTCATCAAAAGCAAGAATGGAGAGAAAAGTATATTGATAATGTGAGTGCGGTGAATAGAAGATATAATAAATGGCAGAAGCAGATTTTTTAGAGTTTATTTTTAAAGGAGAAAGTCTGAACTTGAAAGCAGCTAGATCTATGGTTTTCTTTTTTTCTGAGGTAGCAGGGTGTGTGTGTGTGTGTGTGTGCGCGCGCGCGCGCGCACGCGCGCGCGCGCGTGATTGACCCCAGGACCTTTGCACTGAGATACAGGGTCTTGCTAAGTCACTCGATTGTCCAGATGTGGCTGGAACTGGCTAACCTCCTCCCTTCACACTTGGTGTTTCCAGTCCGTTTCTCTGCCAGATTTGCCATAGCGTCCCCTCTCTTTACTGGGGTTTCTATTCTGATGGCCCCTCCACAGAGGGCCCCTCACTGATGAGTCTATTTAAAACTACATTCCCCTATCACTGCCAGTCCTCTCTGGCTGCTTTATTGCTCCATGACATCTACCACCAAGTGAAATTATATTGCGTATTTATCACCTGTCTGTGCCTGGCAGGGTGACAGCTGTGTCTCTGGCCTCAAAAGTGCTGCCTGGTGTGTGGAAGGTGACAGATAAGTATGTCTGGATGAATGGATGGATGGGCAGGTAGGTGGGCGTGTGGATGAGTCTATAAAGGATGGGATACAAAGATAGGTGGATGAATGGATGGGTTTGTAGATAGATGGATTCGTAAATCAATGGGTGATTGAACAAATTAAGGCACAGATAAACGGAGAGATAGATGGATGAATATATGGGTGGATGAGTGTATCAACTGATGGACTGATGGATGGATATGTAGATGGACAGATGGAAGAAAGGAAGTTAGGGAGGAAGAAAGGAAGGATGAATGAACGAATGTGTGGTTGGACAGCAGATGGTTGGCTGGAGGTTGTGACAGATGAAGGAATGTTGGATCATATTCTGGCAAGAAGCCATTCTGATTCAGTGCTGTCATTTTCGTTTTCCAGGCCGTCCTCCACCTGCCCTCCCCCTGTGTGCCTCTGTGTCTTTGTTGGGTGGCCTGACCTTCGGCTATGAACTGGCAGTCATATCGGGTGCCCTGTTGCCACTGCAGCTTGATTTTGGGCTCAACTGCTCACAGCAGGAGCTCCTGGTGGGCAGCCTGCTCCTGGGGGCGCTCCTCGCCTCCCTGGGGGGCGGCTTCTTTATCGACCATTATGGCAGGAAGCGAGCCATCCTGGGGAGCAACCTGGTGCTGCTGGCCGGCAGCCTGAGCCTGGGCCTGGCTGGTTCCCTCCCCTGGCTGGTCCTGGGCCGCTCGGCGGTGGGCTTTGCCATCTCACTCTCCTCCATGGCCTGCTGTATCTACGTGTCAGAGCTCGTGGGCCCTCGGCAGCGGGGAGTGCTGGTGTCCCTCTACGAAGCAGGGATCACTGTGGGCATCCTGCTCTCATACGCCCTCAACTATGCCCTGGCCGTTGCTCCCCAGGGGTGGAGGCATATGTTTGGCTGGGCTGCGGCACCTGCTCTCCTGCAGTCTCTCAGCCTCCTCTTCCTCCCATCTGGTGCGGAGGAGACTGTAGTGTATAAGGACCTCATTCCACTCCAGGGAGGTGAGGCCACCAAGGTAGGCCTGGAGAGGCCACGCTATACCTTTCTGGATCTCTTCAGGGCCCGGGGTAACATGCGAGGCCGGACCGCGGTGGGGCTGGGGTTGGTGCTTTTCCAGCAGCTAACAGGGCAGCCCAATGTGCTGTGCTATGCTTCTACCGTCTTCCACTCAGTCGGCTTCCATGAAGGGTCCTCTGCTGTGCTGGCCTCCGTAGGGCTCGGCGTGGTGAAGGTGGCTGCTACCCTGATCGCCATGGGGCTGGTGGACCGTGCTGGCCGCAGGGTCCTACTGCTTGCTGGCTGTGCCCTCATGGCCCTGACTGTCAGTGGCATAGGACTTGTCAGCTTTGTGGTGCCCATGGATGCTGGCCCCAGCTGCCTAGCCATGCCTAATGTCACCCAAAAGACAGGCCTCCTTGGAGACTCTGGCCTGCTAAAGGACCCATCTCTACCTCCTATGCCGAGAGCCAGGGACGACCAGCCAGAGCCAATCTTGTCTACTGCCAAGAAAACCGAGTTCCATCCAGAAGCCAGAGCTGCCACAGCTGCTTCCCCACCATCCCTGGACACCTCCTCTGGGCCCTTTGACTCCTCCCCAGACCACACACTGCTGCGCTGGACAGCGTTAATCTGCCTGATGGCCTTTGTGAGTGCCTTCTCCTTTGGCTTTGGACCAGGTAAGTGGAATTTCTTGCAGGTAAATCTGGAACCTCCTCTTCTAGGCAGTTCTAGGCCCTGTCAGTCTACAGGGGCTCCGGAGGCAGAGTGGCCTGAGGCTTCCTCCAGTCCTCCTCCTAGGCCGGGACCTAACTAACTTCAGATTTAAAAAAAGAAATTCCTAAATAAATCAACTAGAAAGGTTGGCTTGAAAGAAATTTAACACAGAAGATAGAAGCCAGGCATCCCAGTTTGCCAAGGACTATTTTGGTCTCAGGACTGAAAGTCTGCGTCCTAGGAGACCCCGGAGTCCTGAGCAGAGAAACTATGGTCACCCGAAAGGGAGTCTCCTACCCCATAAATGGGAACGAACCTGGGGCGATTCTGCTGCCGGGAGCCTGACATCTTCCCTGACTCACATGGCCCAGGGGTGCAGGGCCTCAGCCCCAGAGCCCTCTGCTCTCCTGCCCTAGTGACCTGGCTCGTCCTCAGTGAGATCTACCCTGAGGAAGTCCGCGGGAGAGCCTTCGCCTTCTGCAACAGCTTCAGCTGGGCTGCCAACCTCCTCATCAGCCTCTCCTTCCTCGACCTCATCGGTGAGTCCTCATTCCTTGGCCCAGTTTCCATCCAGATCCAGACACAGATTCCTTTAGACAGAGCCAGAGTTCCAGAATTATCTGGGTCATAAGTGACAGAAAACCCAGCGTAGCCCAACTTATGTTCAGAAGGGAATGAGGTATATTAAATCATGGACAAGAGCAGGCTGCGATGGCTTCAATCTGAGCTGCTACCTGGGCCCTGTCACAGCTGTTGCCCATCTTTCACTCCTTTCACCTCTGCTTGTCTCTTCACACCCAGGGAGACCAGTCTCACAGGATAAAAATGGCTGCCAGCAGACCTCTGGCTCCAATTTAAATCCTGGGACAAGCCCTCATTGGCTCATCAAGATCACGTGCCCATCCCTGAGCCAATCACAGTGGCTATTCTGATGCTTAGGCCTCCTTCCCTGGGGGTTCTAAGGATAAAACAGTACTGAGGAATCAGTTACTTTTCTTCTCCCTGGGGCTGAGAGGGAGAGTAATACAGTACTGAAGAATCAGTTGCTCTCCTCAGAGGCACAGCCAGTTCATGGAGCTGTGGTGGGCACTGGGCAAGGAAGCCACTCACCCACCAGGACTGTCTCCCTGCACAATCTTGGGGACTCCGGGCTTCTCCTTGCTATCTGAGAGTTCAGGCATTCCTGTATGTAGAAATGTGTGAGTGAGACAGAGGCGAGGAGAGGAGGGAAAGGAGAAGAATATAAGAAAGAAGTGTGGACAAGCTCATTATCATCGTCATTTCTTAGAGGGAAAAATATATCCACCCCAAGTCCAGCCAGGTAGTCAGAGGACAGAAACCTGGCCCTGCTGACCCCCAGCCCTCACCAGGCAGGTGGCTTGGGAGAAGTGTGGCCATGGCTGTGAGTGCACAGAATTTTGTGCTTCTAAGACAACAAAGTCCCTTTCTTTATGGCCTCCTTTCTCTGTCCTGGGTCAGCTGACTTCCAAGGACTCAGGATCATCCCTGCCCTGGTCTCTGGCACTGGAGTCCTGCCCGACCTGTGGCTCCCCGGAGGAGGAGTAAGGTTGCTTGAGCCCCTGGTCCAGGAACTGAGCCTCCATCTCTGGCTTCTCCCTGACCAATCAGACACAAGCCAAAATGGCCAAAGCTCAGTTTCCTGAATGACCACTTCACTGCATGACACGTTGCAGGAATTTCTGAGTGTTGTTTTTGAAGCTAGGCTTCGCCAAGGCTGTGTCCCTGCAGCTGTTTCCTGCCAAGCTGAATGTTGCTGCTTCAATTCAGGTTTCCAAATTCTGAGCAGGACTAATATGTCAGTGATCTTTTCCCCTAAATACAAGTTGCCCCAGTTTGGGTTGGTGGGTTTGGGCCCTGGCTCTTTTCCTACCTCTGGGACGGTTGGTCAGATTCGTGAATTCAGGAAGTAACTGACACTCCTGGGCCATTTCACAAGCCTGTCATCCTGAGCCTTCGAGTGAACTGACTGTCAACGCGTCATCTAGAACCTGCCCTCCTGTCCCCAGGTGCCATTGGCTTGTCCTGGATCTTCCTGCTTTATGGGCTGACCGCCATCCTCGGCCTTGGCTTCATCTACTTTTTCGTTCCTGAAACCAAAGGCCAGTCACTGGCAGAGATAGACCAGCAGTTCCAGAACAGTCGGTAGGAGATGGATACGGATGGGTGGGTCCACGGGGGGAAAGAGCTGCCCCAAACCAGGGCTACGGCTTGGGACCTCAGCCCTCACCCTCTCTTTGCTGGATGTCGATTTCCTTCCCTCCCGTCTCCTTCCTGCCCGAACACCCTGAGCTGTGGCCCATCATTGGCCTCACAGTTGTTTTGTGTCTTCCTGCAGCAGCTCACAGGGATTTAAAAATCTCTCCGTTACAGAGCCAGAGATCAAAGCCAGTGAACCTTAAAACCACCAAAGCTTAGATTCACGGAACTCACCCTGGAGAAACAAAATCTTATACCTGTGACCTTTAAAAATTGTCACATATGACATGGCGGTACACAACTGTAATCCCAGGTTTTTGGAAGGCCCGAGGCAGGAGGATCAAAGGTCCAAGGCTTGCCTGGGCAACTTAGAGAGACTTTGTCTCAAAGCTAGCAACATACATACACACAAAGAAATGAGCAAAAATTATACACAAAACAATTGTGGAATCAATCTATTTATTTCATGGTTATTTATTAAGTACTTACAATGGGCCAGTCAGTGTTTGGGGCCTTAGGAAATGCGACAGGGATTAGGAATGACAAATTTGCCGGGCGTGGTGGCTCACGCCTGTAATCCCAGCACTCGGGAGGCAGAGGCAGGAGGATTGTTGAGTTCGAGGTTTGAGCTCAGGGCCAGCCTGAACTACAAAGCGAGACCCTGTCTCGCAAAAAAAAAAAAAAAAAAGGAATGACAAATTTCTTACAGCTGGCGGTAGTGGTGCATACCTATAATCCTAGCACTTGGGAAGCTGAAGCAGGAGGATTGCTGTGAGTTTGAGATGAGCCTGGCCTACATAGTGAGTTCAAGGCTGGCCTGAACTATATAACCAGAGCCAGCCTCAAAAAACAAAGAAACAAACAATAAAAAACAAAAGAATGTCAAAAATAAGCCAATAAATGGGGACAGAAAATAAGCCAATGAATGCATAAACATTGAGTGGTGACATGTAATTAGAAAAAAAATGAAACCAGTCATATTTTCCTATAAGGCAAGAGCAGAGAGGGGGACAGAGGAGCCCGGGTTATGGCTACATTAGACAGGTGGTCAGAGAGAGAGGACTTTCTGAGGAGGTACAATTAATTCAGTTAGTGAGGAGAAGAAAGACAAGACATGTGAAAATGAGAGAAGGACTGTTCCAGGTAGAGAGAATGGCAAATGCAAAGGCCCTGTGGTAGGAGTATATCTGGTATAAGCAAGGAAGTAGGGAACCATTGGGGCCAGAACGAAAGAAGGGAGGCAGGACCCATAGGAAACCAGATTAGCCAGGTATGTAGGAGGTAGTGAGTGAGTTCTTTATGTCAGAGAGCGGAGTTCAGAATCGGCATTGTAGGATCTTAAGTCATCAAATAGGAGCAGAACAGAACAGGAGTCTTTGAAGGGACCTCAGTGTGCTAGAGTCCTAAGCATCCCTGGCAGGTGCCCTGGTCCCTTTGTATAGTAAGACTCTTCATTCTGTCACTGGGAGGCCTTGAGAGAGTTTTCAGTATCATCCTGATCCTGAGTAGCCCCTGCCTCTCTGCAGCTGCCGGCCAGCTCTGAGGGCACAAAGGCCTGGTCTGGTGTAAACCTCTGACCTGCCCCCCCCCCCAGCCCAGAGCGTCTCTGCCAGTTGGACTCTGACTTGTGGGGTGACTCACCCCTGTAGCTGCATAGTTAGGGGAGGCCCTGGCCACTTGGAGCAGCCCTGGTGTAGGCGTTCAGGGCTGGGATGCCACCTGTGCTCACCGCGGTCACCCGGGCCCGGGGCCCTCAGTCTCCTCAGCAGTGCCTTTTCCACACGGTCCAGGATGTCCTACCACTGCTTTCCCGCAGAAGAGCACAATCGGGGTCACATCCGGCCGCATCCCTTTGAACAGAATTTGCCTACACCAGCACGCAGTGGAAGCTGAGAAACACGGCCTCTAACGTGGGTGGCCATGTACACAGCTAAAAATCAAGGGTTCTCTTCCTAGCCAGCTGCCCAGAGTTTCTGCTGTGCTGCTTTCCTTGTGAGAAGTTTCCAGACCCAGCCTCTGGGACATAGAGTGAAAGAGGCAGAGGGGCAAGTGGAAGACAGCGCCAGGCTGAGGTAGGATGGGGGAGAAGTAAAAGAAACTTGACCTTGTCCCCAAGGACCAGGACAACTCTCAGGATTTTGGCACAGGAAGTTAACAAGACAGTCTAGTCCTGCGTTGCTCCATAGCAGGCCCCACCCTGTAACCCCCAACTCAGCCAGGATAGGGCAGAACTTTTTGACAGACAGCCCAAGAAGACCACATGCTGCTGAGGGTACCAGAACTGGGTGGAGCCAATACCGACACAACTCAGGGCTGTTTCTCCTGTCCCTGTCTGAGAAGCTCAAACACGTTTTTTTTGTGTGAGACTCTCAGGGCCCTTGAGGAGGTGCTTTTGGAAAGCGGAGGCCTATATCTCACCCCATCCCCTGGAGTAATACAAGTCTCAAAAAAGTACAAAGTCGAAGGGAAGAGCAAGAGGAAAAGCCCTGAAATTGGGTGTCAGGAGAGAGACAGAGGCCAATGCGGCCAGGGAGTGATGGGCGTTTGGGACAGGAGGGCCATGATTTCAGAGAGTGGGGCTTGGTATTGGGTGAGTCTCCCGCACAGGCTACAGGATCTGGCTTCTGTGTTTGGAAAATTGACTCCACCGTGATGGGACGGGGGTGGACACAGGCAGGAAGCCTGGGAGGAGGTGTTGGGTGTCCCCCTGAGGAAAGATGGCAGCGTGTCAGTAGAGTCAGCAGGCTGAGGGGCCAGGTAGACTGAGAATGGCAACAGGAGGCCCAGTCCTCGGCCCCCGAGGGAGGCCCCAGCCCTGCCACCCTCTGATCCTTGTCATTCTCTCCCCAACAGGTTCATCCTGAGCTTTGGACACAGGCAGAACTTGGTGGGCGTCCAGTACCGTCGCATCAAAGTCTCCACAGCCTCCTGAGGAGCCTGTCTGCCCAGAAGATGCAGACATGTCGGTGTCTGCGGACCATCGCCAGCTTCCTGCTTGCTGGGCCCTGCACCACAAGGTCCCGGAGGCCCTTTGGGAGCGACAGCTGCCCCACAGGAGGGTTTCGTGTGGGGTCTGAGATGAAAGTCTGGGAAGCTCGAACTCATTTTTTGTGTAAGGCTCTCAGGGCCCTTGAGGATCTGTCCTCATGCCTCAGGTTCCGCACTGGCTTTGCATATCTGCAGTACGTTCAATGGGATCATCTGTGGAGTCTCCCTTGGACTCGCTGGATGCTGGACTTTCTCAAGCAGCCTTTGGGGTCCAGTCCTGGCAGGAGGTGTCTCCTAGATCTCCCCAAGTCCACTGAGGATACCCTATTCTCTGCTGCCTTCTTCCATCAGCCAGGGGCTTTTTGATCAGGGAGCATCCTGCCTTGGGGACCTTAGTCTCAGTCTTGCTCCTTCCCTCTAATTCTCTTGCCAAAGATATTTGTCATTTACTTGGAACCCTAATTGCTTGTCAGGGCCTGCATTCTAGTTCTGGTTCTGCTGGCGACATTCCTCGCTGAGCCCAGACCTCAGTTTCCCCCATTCTTGCACTGGGGGGCTTGGGTGGGGCTGGCCCTGAGACCTCTTCTGACCCCAGTGGGCTGGAGTTCTAAAAGCTGCTGACAACAGACCCCAGCCCAGACCCTGCCCAGCTTCCAGTGGCTGTGATCGCTTTGGAGGATTCCAGTTTTCGTGGGAAGGAAAGAACAGTGTTCCAGAGCTGTGCATTAAGGTCCAAGGACCATCACACGCATGTGACAGTCCCAGGGTGCACCGCCAGACAGGGCGGGAGGCTGCAGGAAAGATGGTTTGAAGGTCCCGCAGCTTGGTGTCAGTGTGGCCTCCGCCAACAGCTCCCTCAGCTCCATTTCCTCACTTGCCAGACGGAGACGCTTGTGCCCCTGCTGGTGTATTTAACCCTGTGCCCTTGGCCCGTGACTGAGCCCCTCTGTTTCTGGATAGTCTCTTATCCATGCATATGCCGGAGCGG
>PVIC010012695.1:0-39321 GCA_004025085.1 Thryonomys swinderianus | reverse complement strand
CTACACCCCGTCTCCTAAGTCTCCTCACCTCCCAGCAAAGCCATCTCATTATGGATCTACTAACAGACGAGCCCACCGAGTTAGTCAGAGCTCTCACAATCCAGGCACTTTCCAAAGCCCCATATGGCCGTTTGGGAGACACTACAGGTCCAAATGGAACAAGCCTGCCTCACCCTGGGTGAGGTGGCACACACCTGTAATACCAGCACTCCTGAGGCAGGAGGATTGCCAGGAGTTCGAGGCCAGCCTGGGCTACACAGGCCTGCACGAATTACAGAGCGAGACTGTCGCACACACACACACACAGAGGCCTGCCTGACAAGCATAGGGTCCTGAGCTTGATACTAGTATTACAAGCAAACAAGCCAAGCCTGACTGACCAGGGCAGTGTGGCACACGCCTGGAATCCCAGCACTTGGAAGGCTAAGGTTGGAGGATCGAAGCGAGTCTGAGGCCATGCGGGGCTACATAGTGAGATCCTGTCTCAAAAACCACCAATAAAAACAGCCCAGGGCTGGGCGTGGTGGCTCACGCCTGTCATCCCAGCACTCGGGAGGCAGAGGCAGGAGAATTGCTGACTTCGAGGCTTGCCTGGGCTATACAGTGAGCTCAGGGCCAGCCTGAACTACAGAGCAAAAAAAAAAAAAAAAAAACAGCCCAGGAAAAGGACTCAGAAGAAGCCCCCCCCCATGAAAGACTGAGGTCAGGCAGGGCCCCTTGTCCTTCGGATGCTCTGTGGGAAGGGGACAGGTCTTGTGGCGTGACTGACATGCAGATTAGGAAGCTGAGGTCTTCTGCAAGAGGCAAGGAGAACGGGGACTGGGACCTGAAGAGCCCAGGAAAGGCTGGGAGAAGGGGTTCCAAGCATGGAATCAAGCCCTGGGCCCCGTGGTGGGGCCGGGGATGCATGTCAGCCCCGTGGGGGACCTTGGGGGTATAAACACTGCCTCCTTGAGACGCATGTGCCCAGGAACCATCAAATGCCTCTACAGATGTACCCGGAAGGTCGGCATGTACGGGGTGCTTTGGCCCATTGGTGGGAGCTGGGGCCAGAACACTGTAGGGCCTTGTGTTGACCTGACAGCTGGGGATGGGCCCTGGCTCCGCGTCCATCTGCTCACCGTGTCTCCCTCATGCCTTACTTCACAATCATCCCGGAGCATTTGCTCAGCACCAGGCTGCAAACTAAGGGCTGAAGAAGGAAACTGGCTTTTCTCCACAGACAGCGCCACCTGCAGGGCAGTTTCCCACTGTCGCGGTGGCTCCCAGAAGGCCTGTGGCACAGCAGGTGGGCGGGATCCAGGCGCATCAAACACCGTCAGGCGGACTTCCTGGGACAGGGGGACAGGTTTGCCCTGCGGGCCTGAAGCCAGCTTGCTTCGGTAAGCTGTTCAGCCCTTGTATTACTGGGTTTAGCCCTCTTGCGTTTCTCCCCAGGCCTTTGGCTTCAGTCCTCTTAAAACGGTCCATCGTAGTCGGGCCAGCGGCAACGAAGAACAGGACTGGATGTTAGGGCCGCCTGGGTCATGTCCTCCGAGTGGTCTCTCCAGTCCCGGCTGCTCCCATGAGAGAACACTGGTGAGTGGCGCCGAGGAAATGCCCAGGGGGTGACGAGAGCACAGAAAGGCTGGTGCCAAGAGCCAGGAGGGGCCACAGGCTCTGCCACCTGGGTGCTCCTTCCTACCCAGTCCCTTAGAAAGTGCCCTCCTGGCTATGGGGCCGCACTGGGACCTCAGGCTTGTCTCCCGGGAGCCAGCTGCCCGGCACTCCTTGGAGGGTGCTGGTCACGGGGGCCCGCGGCTCAGACCAGATGCAGTGAGGCCCGCGCTGGGGAAAGGGCGGCCAGAGAGCTGGGGGTGGAAAGCCCTCCAACTCCGAAAGGTTCACTCCTTTCAGAAGTGGGGGCATCTAACCAAAGAGGGGCAGGGTGTCTCCCCCTCTTGACTCAGGTCTGGCTCCGGGCAGCCAGGGTGGGCTGGCAGTGCCTCCTCTGGACTGGTCGGCACTGACAGGAGCAGTGCAGGAGGCGGCAGGGCTACGCCCGTCCCTCCAGCTTCCTCCTGAGCCCCGAGGGGCTGCCTGGCAGTCCTAGGCCTGAGCCTCTCCTGGCCGCCCACCTCGGTCTCCCTTTGAAGACTTTGCACAGAGCCGTCCTCCGTCTCTGCACAACTCACCCTGCTCTGTTCCTGTCCCCTGCCCTCCCCTCGTACCAGTCAGCTGTGCAGAGAACAGGGAGGCTGACGGACGGGGCCGCTCCTCTCCCAGCCCCTTCCCCTCCTCTCCGCGCTGCACTGTTACAAGGAGAGGGCCTCGGGGGAAGGACTTCTAGATAAGCCGGTGGAGGAGATGGGCCAGAGGACAACTGTGGACGGGTACAGACAGCGTGAGATAAGGCTTCCTGGGCTCCCATGGGAGTGGAGGCGGAGCCAGCGGGTGAGGGGGAAGGCTCCGGCACCAGTCCCGACCCTCCTGCCCTCCCCACTCCCCTGGTCCCTTCCCAAGCGACAGGCTGCCTGGAAGGCAGAAAGATGAAGTGGCAAGGAAGGGCCAGGGCGCCCTGAGGTACAAAGGGATTTTTCAGTCTCGAGCCTGACAACGCTTAGCTGCGTGACTGGGCAGTAAACCCCAGGTTCTCCACGTGCGAGATGCAAATATTACCTCATGCCTCGCAGCAAGCACCTCGCACCAAGTGCGAGCTCTGTCTGTCTCTGCTGTCACAGCGCTGGGCCCTCTGCGTCCTTGGTTCAACCCCGAGCTAACCTTTCCGTCCCTGTCCCCCGTGTACCAGTCACATTCGCATCCAGTGTCATGTAACCCCACCTCCCCAGTAGGAAAGCTGGTATGAAGCCCGCCAGGGCCAGAATCAGCACAATGCAACGGCACGGTGGAGGGCCCGGCCGGCACCCAGAGCGGGGCCAGCACAGTGCGCCTGCGCATGGGTGGGATGGGAGCCTGGGTTTCCTTTCTGTCACTGGTGGGTGACTCCAAGGAAGCCCTTTCCTCTCGGAGCCTCGGCTTCCTCGACTTGTCTTGAGTGTGGGCAGTAGACAGACAAGAGTGTGGTCTCATCTGTCCCGGCCCTGGGCACCCAGCTGGGCAGCAGCCTAGATCAGCGTAGCTGTTTCCCCCAAGCCCCTCTGTGCTCCTCCCTTCCCTCGCTCTTCCCCACCCCCATCCTGTCGCTGGGGCCCCGTAATCAATGAGACGGAAAATGAGAAAGTGTCAGGAACTAGCGGAGCGAGGACAGCAGCTGGGGCAGCCTCCCCCGCCGGCCTGAGTGGGTGGACCCCAGCCCTTGGCACTGTCCAGGCCTCCATGCCCGGCCGTTGCCAGCCGTCATCCCAGCTGGTGGCAGGGAAGAGACCTATTCCCAGAGTCCAAAAGCTTCATCTTTGAAAATGCCATGAGATTCAAGTGTACTGACATGGACAGATGTGTCTGGGCTGTCCAGTGGTCACAGGAGCAGCCATATCGCCCCCACCCTGTGGGTATCCGGAGACATGCTGGTATGCACACGGCCTGAGTGGACGGACCGCACATGACCAGATTCCCTCTGGGAAAGCTCACTTTCTGCTGCATGTACTCATTCTTCGTTGGACTCTTTAAAAAGGCATATGTTGCTTTTGTAATAAAAATAAAAATAATTTAATATTAAAAATATTTTCATTATAGGGACAAAGCCTCAGAAAATACCCAGCGCCTTTGCTCTGGGCTGAGCTCCTAGTAACTCATGGTGGGATCTATAATCAAAGCATAGAGTTGCTTCCTCCAAAAGGATTATCAACAATCCCTTAGTGAAAATGGTTTGTATGACCAATCTGTTGAGATGTAAGACCCTCTGAGTCAGAGCGAACTACGTGTAAAGGCGGCCTCTGATGCCCACATGCGGCCCACGCCTAGACTGAGGGCTGAGGTCCCCCTTCCAGGGGCGCCTTACAGAGCATGAGCACCGAGGCCACATAAGCCCTGGGTCCCCTCCAGCCAGCCCGAGGGGCACAGGCCCCAGCGGCTTTGATCACTTGGCGCCCCAGCGTTCCTTGGCCTCTTGCCTTTCAGCTTTCTGGGGCAACTGAGCTCTGGACAGACAGGGAAGGAAACAGGGGAGGGGAGGAAGAGGCCGGGGGCTTCAGCCACCATCTGAATCTCTGCAGGGAGAGAGGGCAGAGGGCTGGAAAGGGACAGGAGGGCCGGGGTCACCCCCGCAGTCACAGGGCTGAAAGACACAGGTGGACACAAGTTTATTGTGGGGCTGCAGAGGAGCCCTCCCTCTCCCTAGGACAGCTGAGGATACAGCACCAACAGAGGGATGGACGGACAACCCTCGAATGGACACACAGATGGAGCAGACTCGCAGAGACCACAGCACAGCCACACAGACACAGAGACACAGCCACAGCACCAAGGAGCACACACACACACACAAAACCACGGGGCTCAGACACATGAACAAAGTGCAGGCTTTGGGGCCCCTGCATAGACAGAGCGAGGGGCACATGGGGAGGGGGCCCCTGCTGACCTCCCCAGGCGTAGGCACACCGACAGCACACAGACAGGCAGACACGCCAGCCGGCCAGCCAGACACACAGACACAGGGACTGCACAGACTGCACAGGAAAGATGCGCAGCTCCCCAGGCTGTGTGGAGGAGTCCCCGGGGTTCGCGCACTCTCCCCACCCTGACCTCTCACAGCCTGACCTCACTCTCCCGACTCAGGTCCTGCCCAGTGGGCTGGAGCTGGCGCTGGGCTGGGGCATTTGGCAGGTGGAAGAGGGAGAAGGAAGGGGGACGGGCCCAGCTTTGTCCTTCCCCACAATGGTCCCCGTGGTCAGGGCTGAGCCCGGGGCTGGCAGTGGGGCGAGGGCGAGGTCGTGGCCCAAGCCTGAGGGGGCTCCCGGCAGCGCAGACACTGGGCCATCTCAGGCTGGTACTGCTCCACCTGCAGGGTGCAGCTCGAGAATCCAAACCGAGAGTAGAGCCGGGATGAAGCCTCAGCCAGGACAGCTTCGGGGTCGGCGGTGGCGTCTGTGGGAGAGCGATAAGAGCGGCCTCAGTCCCCGGGGAGTCGGAACAGCCCGGCTGAGATAAGGACAGATGAAAGGGGCCGGGCTGCACAGCCTTGAGCCACGCGTGAATGGGGCACTGCCTTCCTTTCCGTATTATACAAAACTGTCAAAGAAAACGTCAGAGAGTCACCCCTGTCGGCCACGCTAATACTTAACTGGGCTTAGTCATCTGTTCTCCCCCACCTTGGAGCACCAATATACAACAAGACGCTTCAGTACCACACCACCCAGATCTCCAGGGCGATCCAGATGTTAAAGATTCGGTCCCACTGTCTCTCCGGCACTACCACCATATATCCCACAAGTTATGATATTTTTGGCAGCCAAATTGCATGCCTCTGATTGCTTCTTGCATCTGGAAGGAACTCAGAAATCCTTTGTCAGCTCATGAGTCACCATATATATTTTTAATAGTTGAATCATAATGTAGATATAATTTTACATCCAGCTTTTTTCTCAGCATTGTACCATAAACACTCTTCCTAGTTGCCATACAGACTTCATAATCATCATTTTTAATAGGTATGTGATACCCCAACTGCGTGGCGGTGCCAGTCACCGAGCTGCGCCCATCCCCAGCTCTGCAAGGACTGCTGATCTTGTGTGTGTGAGCGAGACAGAAACGGAGAGATGGGGAGAGACCAGAGGAAGCCCGGGGCCCTGGGCTGAGTCACATGCTGGGGCTGGGGAGGGCTGGTCCCAGCCTGGACTCACCGATGGCCAAGTGTGCAGAGGCAACGTGGTAGGTGAGCGTCAGAGCCCACAGGTGCAGCTCGTGGGTTGCCCGGACTCCTGGCACTGACAGCAGCGTATCCCTCACGGGTTCAAAGCCCACACTTCGAGGAGTACCTGCAACCAGTACCCACCAGTCTGTCGGGGCTGCTCCTGCCCGGGGCAGCCCCTGCAGGATCCACCCCCCTCCTGTACTGCTGAGCCCAGGCCCCATGACCAGCCTCCCCACGCCCTCTTCTGAGAAGGGCTGTGGGCCTGTGCTGGGAGAGGTCCCACAGGGCCCCACAGGGTCCCGCGCAGGGAGCAGGCCCGGGCCACGGCCCCACCCTCACCTTCCATGAGGATGCGGAGAACGTCTCTCAGGGTGGGAGCCGTGGACCCAAGGGCACAGATGGAGAAGAGGAAGGTGCTGATGGGGTCGGCCACTTTATACTGAGGCTGCGGAGAGAGACGCTCTAAGCCCAGGGACCGGAGACCCCTCAGAGGAGGCTCTCCAGGCTCCCGACACACAAGACCTGACAAGAGAAAGGGCTGGAAGGGACGGGGGCGCGAAGGGGAGGCAGGCTGAGGGCCGTGGGTCGGCCGGGGGGGACGGCTGGGATGGCCCCACAGACGGTACCTTGAAGTAGATGAGGACAGACGCAGCCAGTACCCCCAGGCTCTGCAGAAGGTCCCCCAGCACGTGCACAAAGGCTGCCCGGACGCTGGTGTTCCCCAGGGGCAGGGTGTCCCCAGGCCCTTCCTCCAGCGGCGCGTACTCTGCCCCCCTCGACCCGTGGCTGTGGGGAGGACCGGCCTGGTGCAGCACAAAGGCCATGCTGAGGGGGAGCAGAGTGGCTCAGTGCGGGCGGCCGGCTCCTGGCCTCCTCTGCCCACCTCCCCGCCACCTCCGCTCAGCTCCCACGGCCTCGGCTCCACCTGCTCCCACCCCAAGAGCAAAACAGCTCCGCCCAAAAGAGACCAGTCACTGTGACACAGAAGTCTCCTGGTCCCTGCGGGGACCTCCTCACGGGTGACCGAGAGCGTACTGTGGTGCGTGTGTTGGGGGACCTCCTGCACAGCCCTGGGGAGCTGGCCCCAGGGGAAGCCCACAGGGGCCTGCAGCACATGTCTTAGCAGTGGGCTTGGAGAGACAGGCTGTGTCTCAGCATCTTCTCGGGCTTTTCCAGGACAGAGGGGGTGCTGTGTGCCCATCTGTGTCTGGCAAGGACCAGAGCCAGCTCTCTTATCCTGGAGGAAGCTTCATCCCCTGAGCCCCACACGATGCCCACTCCACACCGGAACGTACAGCAGATTGGCACAGACTGCGATGCTGGCGGTCAGCAGCATGGCACCCCCCTCGATGTGGTAGTCGCTGTGCAGCAGGCGGACGAAAGCCAGGTACAGGAGGATACCAGTGACCATCCAGAGGGAGACCACAGAGGCCAAAGCCCCCAGAGTCTCTGCAAGGGGAGACAGCTATCAGAGACCTGCTCTGGACCCTGTGTGGTAGCCTCTGGCAATACTGGAGGGGCACTGGGGTATACAGGGGCTTCACCTGAGCGGTGCCAGCCGAAGGTCATGGTGCGGGTCGCTGGCCGGGTGGAGAGCCAGAGGGAGAAGAGGCTGCCCATCATGCTGCCCACGTCTGCCAGCAAGTGGGCTGCATCGGTCATGATGGCCAAGCTGTGTGCCAGGTACCCACCTGCAGGGCACAGTGATGGATAGCCTGGTCCCTTTAAGTACTGGGGCTGGGGTGTGGCTCAGCCTGGGAGCCCTTGTCTAGCATGCATGAGGCTCTGAGTTCAATCCCTGGTACCACAAAAATAAGAACAAAAACTCCCTTTAGAGGGGGGAGTGGGATAAAATAAAATTTATTTTTTAAAAAAATCCCTTTAGTCAGACTTGTCAGCACACACCTCTAGACTCAGCACTTGGGAGGCTGAGGCAGGAGGATCACTTCAATTCTGAGGCCAGCCTGAACTACCTAGGGAGATTCTATCTTAAAAAACCAGAGAGAGGGGGCTGGAGGGTTAGCTCCGTGGTTCCATCACCTGCCTCACAAGCGCAAGGTCCTTTGTTCAATCCCCGGTAACCACATACAATGCCAGACGTGAAGACTCACACCCACCAACAATCAATACTGCACTCGGGAGGCAGAGACAGGAGGATTGCTGAGTTGGAGGCTTGCCTAGGCTACATAGTGAGCTCAGAGCCAGCCTGAACTACAAAGTGAGACCCTGTCTCAAAAAAAAAAAAAAAAAAAACCAGAGAGAGGGAAAAAAATCCCTTTAGGGACAGTTGTATAGTATGTGAGCACAAGCCTAGAAAATAAACTTGGGGAAATACATCAACATGAGAACTGTGAGGTTTCTCATGATGGGATTGTGGGTAACATCCACATTTACTAGCTTTTCTACAATGATATATTTTGTCTTAATAACAAGAAAAAGAGAGTTTTGAAAGACAGGTAACACCACCAGCACTGCCCTCACCCTGAATCTCCCTGTGTCTTCTGCCCTTGCCTTTACCCCACTTCTGGACCCCTAGTACCCACCACCCCCGCCGTCTACTTCTCTGCTGTCCTAGGAACCCTCGGACCTAAGCAGGCATGAGGAGCTGGGGCTGGAGAGCTGCCCCCTGACTTACCGACCACCTCCCCAGCCATGAAGACGAAGCACACGGCGCAGGCGGCGTACAGCTGCCTCCGAGCCTGCAGCCTCTCAGGGGTGAGGCCGGGGGGCGGCAGGGGGTCCCTGTGGCAGTGGTGGAAGGCCATCTCCACAGGCTTGGGCTCCTCGGGGAAGGGCTGTGAGGGCTCTGTGAAGAGACTGTGGTGCGCGCTTCACCCTAGGGCCCGGCCCCCAGGTGGACCTGCTCGCCCAGGCCCTCAGCCCCAGGCCGGCCTCCCAGGAGGTGGCCCTGTCGCACCCTGGGTCTGGGAGACAGGAGGGACCGGCTCAGTGGTTCAGACCCCAGTCTCGTCTGCCCTTCTACAGTCTGAGCCAGGGAATTTCACAGCTCGGAGGCACCTTAGTAAAGAAATGGGGCGTGTGAGGCTCAGACCGGCAGAGGACAGAGAGGGCCACGGAGCTGGCCAGTGGACGAGAGCTGCTGTGGAAATGAACAGGCACTTTCAGGAATATTAAATGAGCAGGACATTGTCCCGATCTCTGGGAGCTCAGGGTGGAGGAGACAAATGTGTCCCAAAAGCTATGGAACAGCAGAAGGCGGCCAGTGCCAGGGTAGTGAAAGTGTTCTCAGGGGAGTTCCACCAAGGAAATCAGGGAGCAGGAGAAGAAGGTCCTGGAGGAATGGGAAGCTTTTCTTGGAGATCGGTGGGTGTGCCAGGCTCAGACAGCATGATGGGAAGGTGGTGCGAAACTGGGGTACGAGACTCCCACAAGGACCTGGACTATGGGACCCTCCCCCACACCCTGCCCAGCTCCAGACACGAAGCCCAAGTGGCACCGTTGCAGAGGGGAGTGGAATGTCGGGACCCAAACAGCCTAAAGACGGGCTGTCGAGGGAGGAAGGGATGCACACTGCCATGGCTGGCAACGTCACGTGGCGGTAGCGGTCTGCCACAGGTCGGCTGCACCTCTCAAGCGCGTGGCGGAGGCCCCTCAACTCCGAGCTGCCGGACGTACACCCGCCCTCACAAAAGGGCGTGCCTGGGAACTCACTTCAGGGTGCCAGAGGCTGAGTCAAAGCTGATTGTGTTTTAGGCCACTCTGTCACCCCAACTGTCACCCCACCCGTACCCCACCTGCACTCTAGCAAAAACACAACCTTCCACAGGGTAAAGGACCTAAAGAGAAAAATCTGGCCTCAGTCATGGAGGTGTGACGAGACTAGTCACTGGGGAAGCAATGGCTCCCGACATAAACTCGAGGAAGCAGTGAAGTGGGAGGTGGCTTGGCAGGCGAGGCAGGAGTGGCACTGGTGGGCAGAGGGGACATTCGAGGGCTGGGAGATTCCCTTCTTGGATGCCAAAAGCAGCTTCCAAGGCGCAGAGTCTGGGCGTGCATGACTCCGGGTGTTTCTGGTGGAGGTGGAGAGGAACGGCTCTGACACCTATCACCATTTGTCCATAAGGAGCGCCCAGCAAGGCACGTATCGAAGGCCGGTCCAGTGGGAGAGACTCCTGTGCAGGGAGACGCTGTGCGAGGGGAGCAATGGACAAGGAATTTAGGGGTACAGGGGGGGAAATGGCCAACTCTAACAGAGGCGGGGAGAACTTCACAGGGGAAGGCACAAGTCCAGCTGGAGAAGGTGCACTGGCCTAAGGGGGTGCAGTGACAAGGCTTTTGCTTGGATTTGGGTGTGAGGCTCCGGGAGGAGAGGACTGGACTCAGACACAAAGGGAGACAGGCTGACTGACCGAAGGAGGATCTTAGGCTGCAATGACCTTGTTGACGGGAGGAAGAAGGGAGATGGAAGAGTCTAGAACACAGCAGGCCAGAGGCTGCTGGTGCCGGCACCATTAGAGAGGCAGGCAGGTACCGAGAGCCTCTTTCAGGAAATCCTGCAGATCTGGTGACTAATGGTCATATGAAAATGAAGGCCGGTTGGGAGGCAGAGGCGCGGTCAGGAGAGCCAGAGGCCAGTGGCTGCAGGCAGCAGGCAAGACAGCACGCCTGGCCTGTAGGCTCAGCACAGGTAGTCACCCATCAACAGGCTGCTCCCTTTCGTCCAAATGACCTGGGCACCAAAGAGGCCTCACTACTGGGCTGGCCTGGCTACGCCGTGTTAAGCGGAGAAATGCTGTTTTGTGGCTCTCTGATCCGCCCCCCGCAACCATCAGGAGCCTGGGATAGGGGCGATGAGGCCAGGGAGAAGGAGCTGATGCACAATCGAAAAGATACGAGAGAGGCTGGGCCACAGCTAGAGCCCCAGGAGCTGCCCACCTCTGCAGGCCCCGCAGGAAGGAGCGCTCCCTCTGCTCGCCGCTCCCACCCACCAGGCTGCAACCCCCAGGAAGGAGCTGGAAACACACAAGCCCACATTAGAACAAAGGGAGAGGGGCTGGGACCGAAACAGAAACAGGGAATGGATGGCAAAGAGAAGCCCGAGACCGTGCCAAATTACAGAGACGAACGGCAAAATGGCCAGCGGAGGTGGTCATGGAGGGTCGGCGGGCACAGGGCGCAGGCGGGTGCAGAGGCGGTTCCTCGGCTCCCGTTCTCCGCCGCCCCCGGCCCGCTGTCCTAGCCGCTCCGCGCCTCATTTCACACCTCGCCGCCCCCGGCCCCGTCTGTGCGAGCCCGGAATACCCCCGCCGCCCAGCCCGCACCTGCTCCGCCTCGCCGCCCCCTCGCTCCCGCGGCCTCCGGGCCCACCCTCAGCTCGGTGCCTGTCGCTGGCCGCGGCTGGAGGGGGCGCGCGGGCCCGGGGCCTGGGACCAGGGTTCCGAGCGCGGCGCGGCGCGGCGCTCCCGCCAGCCAGGGCCCCGGGCGATGCGGACCTCGGGCGCGGGGCGCAGGCTCCGGCCCGACGGAGCGACTGCTCTTGGGACAGCGAGACGCGGCGGTGGGGCCGGCGGAGGGCCGCGCGTCAGGGACCCTGGCGGGGAGCCTCCGGGAGGCCCGGAGGGGGCGTCGCGGGCTGCAGGGCGCGGGGTCGGGCTCCGTGCGGCCGCAGCGCACCGAGCCGAGCCCGCACCGGGGGACAACGAAAACGACCGCGGGCGGGAGCGTGGCGCCCTCGGGCCCGGGGCCCGCCCAGCTCCGTCCTACCTCTTCAAGCGCAGGCCGCCGCCGGCGCCGCCGCGCTCCCGGGCGCTCACCAGGCGAGTGGTCTCGGAGTTCCCGGGCGCGGGCGCGGGCGCGGGCTCCATGACGCGCCGCCCGTCCGTCCGGGCCCCAGCGAGGGAGGGGGAGGCGAGGCCGCCTTGCCGAGCCCGCGCGGCCCGCGGACCCCCGGGCTCCCCGCAGGGCCGCGGGGCCACCGGAGTGGAGGGAACTGCGGCGACCGTGGCGCGCGGAGTCCGAAATGCGGATCCCGCGGCCGCTCGAGCCCCGCCCCGCGTGGGGCGAGCGCCCTAAGCCCCGCCCCCGGGCCTCTTTCCCACGCCTAAGCCCCGCCCAGGCCCCGCCCCGGACCCGAAGCCCCCGTCCCCCCGCGGAGACCGGGGAGGCGTCCGGGGCGCCCCACCGGCCCCCCGCCGGCACCTAGCGAGGGCCCGCCCCGCCTGGAGTGTCGCCCGCTGGTGCCGAGCCAAACTCCCACACCTCGGACCCGCTGGCACCAACCGGACCGGAGGAACGCCGCCCCCCTCGCGCCTGCGTGGGGCAGCACCCGACACCCAGTCACCTGTGGCCCCAGCTTCCACGCGGAGGCACACGCGGGTTTCCCTCTCTCGGGAAACGCGGGCAACGTGCGCGGTGGGCAGAGACGTCCGAGAACTCAAGGACGCCGGGTCCAAAGCCACTGAGGAGCCTCCGGGCCGGGCTGGCGAGCAAACCTGCTGCGGAGCCTCGCAGCGCTGATGAGCCTTTATTGTTAAACAAGGACCCTGGGGGACGGAAGCCTCTTGCTGTCTTTCAACTCACTTATCTCTTCTTTTCAGAGGGAAAAAACTGAGTCCCGGAGGATGAAGTGCCCAAGGTCACGCAGCCCGTGAATAAGGCCCAGACTGGCACCCATCCTCTTTCCCTCCTGGGTCCCCGAGAACGGGTGGGGCACGGTCTTCTCACTGTGAGGCCTGGGTGACAAGCCTCTGTTCGTGGAGGGGGGGGCTTGGTCAGCCGCCCGGAGCATTATCATATTTGGGCGAAACAAACCCGGACTGACCGACATCAAAGCCGGTGGCCGCCGCGGGGTGGAAAGTTCGGACGCTCCGCGCTCTGCCCCTGCCCGCTTCGGGATGAAGGGAGCGGGGTCTGCACTGTGGCCCCTGCGCCGCGTCAGGCTGCGGGGAGGGTCCGGGGGAGGAGGCAGGGAGCGCCGGAGCGGCGGTGTGGAGCGCGGGAAAGGCGAGCGGCAGCCGGGAATCAGCCGCGTCCTTCCTTCGGACGCGCCGGGCGTCCTGCAGGTGAATCCCGGAGGCGGATCATGCCTCGGCTCGGCCAGTCCAAAGGGCGGGACCGAGCGTGCTCGGACACGGACAGCAAGAACCCCGAACAAAAACGCCCGGAGCTCTCCGGGAGAGGGGCTGGAAGCGTGGAGTTAACCCGGGGAGCTTCGCGGAGGAGGCGAGGCTTAAAACGGGTTAGGCAAACTGGGCGGCCGGGCGGGGAACGGGGCAACGCTGGAGGTGCTGATGGATCGGAGCTGCCCGGGTTTCGGAGGACCGAGCCGGCCCGCGCCGAGAGTCAGCCTCCCCCCTGCTTCCTGAAGGCCAGGAGGCCCGGCGCCAGGGGCTTTCTCCAGCGGGCGGGCCGCGGGGCCGCAGCTCTCCGCGGGTCTCCGGAGGGCCACGGAGGGGAAGCCTCCCCGCAAGGTCAGCTGCGCGGCTGGTGTGGGAGCCAGAGGGGAACTCGGGGCCCGGCCTGCCAAGCGATGGCCCTGGCTGTCCCTCCCGGCGCCGTCGGTGTTCTAAGCTGGCCGCCGGCCTGGGGCTTCCCCATTCTTGAGAGCCCCAGCTGGGATGCCGAGGCCGGTGCGCCCCGGGATCCGCGCACTGGCCTCGCCCTCCGTGGCCCTAGCGGCCGGCCGAGCTGGAGAGCCGGCAGGAGCCGTGGGGCCTTGGCACGCCTCAGCGGATGACGACAGCAGGGACATGACAACATGGCTTCCTCCGGGATTTCCCTTCCTGGGCAGCGAGGGAGAGCAGCCCTGATTGCCCAGGAGGGGGCGCAGACATTGGCACGTGCCTGTCCCGCCACCCGGTGGGCCGAGCGGAGGGATGACAGGCCGGCTGGTGTAGTCTGGCTGCTGAGTGTGCCGCCTCCGCAAGCCGAGGGTGCCGGCGGTAAGAATACCAACCTTGGCTTAGGGATCTGTGGAAGGAAAGCTTGGCAGCAAAATGGGCGCTTGCACCTGTTTCTCCGCAGCCATCAAGTGGCCCTGTGGAAATTTTGCATCCTCTTAAATGCCAGACCTGAGGGAGTCCTGCTGTGTACCTAGTGGTAGCGAGGAATTGGGGGCGGGATGGGGTGGAAGGTCGGCCTAGGGCTGGTGGCTTGTAGGGAGCTGTGGTTTTTCTAGGAAACTCTTCCTTCAGCACTTTTTTTTTTTTTGTTTTGTTTTGTTTTTGTTTTTTGAGACAGGGTCTCGCTTTGTAGTTCAGGCTGGCTCTGAGCTCACTATGTAGCCCAGGCAAGCCTCGAACTCAGCAATCCGCCTGTCTCTGCCTCCCGAGTGCTGGGATTACAGGCGTGAGCCACCACGCCCGGCTCCTTCAGCACTTTTTAACAATGATTCCCCGCCATGCATCCTGCCAACCTAGCTGGGCTATTGGTGGTGAGCAAGATGGTCAGTTTCTCCCTGACTCTAGCCCGGCTGCCAGGGGTCTCTCCCGGCAGCCCTGTCAGTGATTTATCCCCGTCCCCTTCCTCCCGGTCCTGCCCTGCTTCGGTATCAGTCTCCCTAAAACAAGCAGTTACTACGTGCTTAGTCCCAAAGGCATGAAGGAAGCAGAAAGCCCCGGATGTTCCCAGGAAAACAAGTCAGTGTCAGCTTCCAGGGGTCCCAGGGTGACCCAGGCTAAAAGTCTGTGCTGAACCCATTCACACCGAGAGAGGAAAGCAAAGTCCTGCACTGAGGCCAGGATTTAAACTGAGCCAGAGCCCTTTGGCAAAATATGGAGGGGGGACAAACTGAAGGGGACAGGGGCAGCAGCCTTGAAATCCACCCACGTTTCACTTCCATGAAGGCTTTTCTGACTTCCTCTGGCTGAGGTGAGCCCCTCCCTGGGCCTCTCCAGGCCCACTGTGCTATCTGATCACCACAGGTGGGACACCACTGGTCTCCTCACTAGAGGGCTGGCTCCCTGAAGGAGGCGCTGTGTTCTTGCCGTATCCCCAGCACCCCAGTAATGGCTGGCATACTGCCATCCCAGAGAGGAGCAGGTTGTCTGGGTGGAAGCAGGATGGAAGGGCAGGGTTTTAGTTGGTGACAGGGAAGGTGAGAAAGAGCTGCAATTTAAATATCACTGTGGCCAGATGTGGTGGCGAATGCCCATTACCTGGCACTCAGGAGGCTGAGGCAGGAGGATTCCTGTGAGTTGGAGCCAACCTGGGATACACAGTGACTTCAAGGTCAGCCTGAACTACATAGCAAGATCTTGTCTCAAAAATCTCCAAAACAGGGCCGGAGATTTAGCTCAGTGGTTCTGGCGCCTGCCTTGCAAGCGCAAGGTTCTGAGTTTGATCCCGGTAACCACATACAATGCTGGGCGTGGAGACTCACACCCAACAGCCATCAATACCACATACCACAGTGCCGGGTGTGGTGGCTCACGCCTGTAATCCCAGCCCTCGGGAGGCAGAGACAGGAGGATTGCTGAGTTTGAGGCTTGCCTGGGCTCCATAGTGAGCTCAGGGCCAGCCTGAACTACAAAGTGAGATCCTGTCTCCAAAAAAAAACCCTCCAAAACAAAACAAAAGTCTTTGCCTCAGGGAGGCCTTCTCTGTCTGGCCCCTTGGGTCAGACTCATGTTGTATGTTCTCCTTTTGCTTCCTTAACATTTACTGCCATGTATTTCCATTGCTACTTGAGAATAATTTGTTTCTTCTCTTGGCCTGTAGGATGGCATAATCTGGTTTTCCCCTACTTCACTGACTGCTTATTTTCAGTCTCCTTTACTGGTTCCTCTCATCTAAGTGCTGGGATTTTTTTTTTTTTTTTGCTTTTTGACAATTAGAATTCAGGGCCTTGGTCATGCCAGGAAAGCATTCTACCACTGAGCTGCACCCCCACCCACCTTTTTTGGAAGGATCAGGCCAAATTGCCTAGGTTGGCCTCAAATGTACAATCTTGCCTCAGCCTCTCAAGGAGCTAGGATTACAGATGAGTCCTACTATGCTCAGCTATGTCTCAGGCTTTTTTTTTTTTTTTTTGAGACAGGGTTTTGCTCTGTAGTTCAGGCTGGCTCTGAGCTCACTATGTAGCCGAGACAAGCCTCGAACTCAGCAATCCTCCTGTCTCTGCCTCCCGAGTGCTGGGATGACAGGCGTGAGCCACCACACCCAGCATTGTATGTGGTTGCTGGGATCGAACTCAGGACTCTGCACTTGCAAGGCAGGTGCCGGAACTACTGAGCTAAATCTCCAGCCCACGACTCAGGCTTTTAATGCTGGATCAGCCCAGGGCTTGGCTACCCTGTTCTCTTATCTTTCTGCACTTAATCCCAGGACTCTTTCTCATTCTGTGTTGTCTTCAGTTTTTTTTTTTTTAGGCAGGGTTTCACTTTGTAGTTCAGGCTGGCCCTGAGCTCACTATGCAGTCCAGACAAGCGTTGAACTCAGCAATCCTCCTGACTCTGCCTCCCAAGTGCTGGGATGACCGGCTTGAGCCACCATGCTCAGCATTGTGGTGTGTGGTACTAATTGCTGGTGGGTGTGAGTCACCATGCCTGGAATTGTTGTATGTGGTCACCGGGGATGAACCAGGGACCTTGCGCTTGCTAGACAGGTACCGGAACCACTGGGCTAAATCTCCAACCCTCTTTAACTATTATTGAGTAATAGCAAAAAGTGGTGCCTGTTGAAGCTGGTTGTTGCCCACATGGGAAAAAAAAATCATTTATTATTCTATTTGTATGTATTTGAAATTTATTTTAAAAGGGTTAAAAGATTAAATAGCATCTACAGATGATGATTCCTAGAGCTCTTCCTTTAACTCCAAGCTCACATACCCAGATATCAGCTTGACGTTCTCTTTTGAATGTCTAACAAGTGGGCACCTCAAGTTGCAAGAGTTCAAGCTGAGTTTCTGACTGTTGCTCCATCCCAAACCCTTTCCAGCCCGCCCAGGTCAGCACTCCAGCTGGGTGTGGTGGCACATACCTGTGATCGCACACTCCAGAGGCTGAGGCGACAGGATCACAAGTTTGAGGTTGACCTGGAATACACAGCAAGTTCGAGGCCTCCTCGCACAATACAGTAAGACCCTGTCTCAAGTAAACAATGGATCTGGGGCTAGGGATTTAGTGCAGTGGTTCCGGAATCTGCCTGGCAAGCACAAGGTCCCAAATTTGATCCCTGGCACCACATACCTCAATGCCTGTACTCCCAGCAATCAGTACCACATAACACAATGCCAGGCGTGGTGGCTCACACCTGTCATCCCAGCACTCGGGAGGCGGGGCAGGAGGATTGCTGAGTTCCAGACTTGCCTGGGCTACATAGTGAGCTCAGGGCCAGGCTGAACTACAGAGTGAGACCCTGTCTCAAAAGAAAGAAAGAGAGAGAGAGAAAGAAAGAAAGGGAAGGGAGGGAGGGAGGAAAAGAAAGCAATGGATCTGTGTCACTCCACCTTCCCTTTGTCCAGGCCAGAAACCTTATAGCTGGACACACTGCACTCCCCCCCTCAGCCAACCTCTCAGCGGCTTCTGCTCCCACCACTGTGCAAACCATGCTGCTCTCTGATAACTGCAGTGGCCTCACAGGTGGTCCCCCTGTCTCCACTCTTAGCGCTGCGTGGTCTCCTTCTAATCTAAAAGCTGGGCAACATGGGTAGATTTTCCCACTCTCCGTTGTACTCACTACCCACCCTTGCTTCACGCTCCTCCCACCTCACTCCCAGCCTCTGGCCTTCCTGAGTCCTACAACACCGCAACCCACGGGCATGCTCCTGCCCCAGGGCCTTTGCATCTGCTCACCTCTCCATTTCCAAGGGATCATCAGATGTGCCCATAACTTACTTTGCTCACGCCCACCAGCAATCAGTACCACATACCACAGTGCCGGGCATGCTGGCTCATACCTGTCATCCCAGCACTCGGGAGGCAGAGGCAAGAGGATTGCTGAGTTCGAGGCTTGCCTGGGCACCATAGTGAGCTCAGGGCCAGCCTGAACTACAAAGCGAGACCCTGTCTCAAAAAAAAAAAAAAAAAAAACTGCAACCCCTCTCCTCCATTGCAAACATTCTCTGTCTCCATTCCCTGCTTTATTTTTCTTACCATTTCTTTATTATCATTAACATTCTATATCTTTCTCTTTTTTTGTGGTACCGGAGATTGAACTCGGGACTTGTACTTGCCAGGCAGGTGCGTGGAACCACTAAACTACATCCCCAGCCCGTAGCACCCTATATGTTTTACTTAACTCATTTACTATTCACTCCATTCCCAGTGTAAGCTCCACGATTGCAGAAATTTCTGTCTGTATCCCTACCACCTATCCCTTTGTGTCTGCCACACAGGCTAATAAACGTTTACCAAAGGTCCTGATGAATCTCACAGGAGTATCTTTTGCAAGGGTAGAAAAAGACTTTGAGGCTCCAGGGATCTAGCTCAAGTGGAACTGCGCCTGTCTTAGAAGTACGAGGGCCCAAGTTCGATCCCCAGTACCAGAAAAAAAAAAAAGACTCAGATTATTTATTGATGTATCCAAGGTACTAGGCAGAAGCGGTGCTTAATAGATAGGTGTTGATAAAATTAATTAAGAAAAAGGACAGGAGGGAGTGTGGCACAGGGGTGAGGAAGAACTGGAATTGTGGAGGGAGGAAAACCATTTAGATCATTTGGAAGATTCACTTTAGAGCAAGAGGAACAAGAGATTTGGAGGCAGTGAGTTGGTCTCACGTTGTAGAGTTCACAACCAGATTTCAGAAGCTGTCCTCAGCCTTACGCTAGGAGTAGCAAAGTAGTGAAGAGGGAAGGAATGCTTAAAAACACTGCTTGGAGCCAGGCTTGGTGGGGCACACCTGTAATCCCAGTTCCCGGGGGCTGAGACAGGAGGGTCACAAGCTCTAGCTCAGCCTGGGCAACTTACAAACTTAGCAAGACTCTGTCTCAAAATAAAAAATAAAGAAAAGCTAGAGATGTAGCCCAGTGTGAAGACCAGTGTGAAGTACTAGGGCCGGGGTGGGGTGGGGTGAATACTGATCTGGTACCAGGACCCAGGGCAAGACTTGCGGTAGAGAGAACAGTTATTTGGGCTTGTTTTTGTTTTTGTGTCGAGACAGGGTCTCTCTTTGTAGTTGAGGCTGGCCCTGAACTCACTATGTAGCCAAGGCCAGCCTCGAACTCACGGCAATCCTCCTGCCTCTGCCTCCTGAATGCTGGGATGACAGGCACGAGCCACCACGCCCAGCACTGTGGTATGTGATTACCCGGGATCGAACTCAGGCCCTTGCATTTGCAAGGCAGACACCAGAACCACTAAGCTAAATCCCTGGCAGGGAGAACAGTTCTTGTCAGGGGCTATGACTCCAGCTGGCCCCTAACTGGGATGCTTAGAGGCTGTGGCAGCTGAAAAGATGAGACAAATGAAAGCCATTTTGGAGGAAGATGATTTTTTTCAACTCTAATTTGGATAAAAAAATGAGTCCACACCCCTGTGATGCTTCATTTTTGAGCTTCATCCTCTTGGAAACGATCGTACCATAAAGAGAAACAGAGAAACCAAAAGGAATGACAAGTTTGGAGCGAGATAATGAGTTCAGCTTTGAAGGTGCTGTTGTGAGGCAAGGGGACAGTGGCTGTGGGTGACACCAAAGCACGCCTGTGACAACGGTGCAAGGGGATAGGCAGGCCTTGGGAGAAAGCAAAAGCACCAGTGTAAAGAGCACGCTGTGCAGCATACACACAGAAAGAATCAGGAAGTTCCTAGAGATGGGGAAGGGCCGGGAGGACGCAGAGCCCAAGGAAAGCTGGGAAGCCAGAGGGGCTGAACAGAAAGGAGAGAAGTGGTCTAAGGCCCAAAGTCTCCACCCAAATGTAGCCTGATGTCAGTCTCCTACGTTCTTCCTCTCTCAGCAGTAGGCGGGCCGAGGAACAACTGCCCTCCTCACTGCTGTCTGAATTACGTTGGTTTCACCAGACCTCTTCCCACTTCGCCTTTAGGAAGGAGATCATCTGGAGACAAGAGCTTTCATTAGAGGTGTTAGAAGGAGAGGAAGTGAGGTAACTTTGGAGTTCTGGATGCTTGGGGCAACTGCGAGGAATTTCTGGACAGCATGAGGGCCCAGGGTAGGGGAAAAGAAAATGGGGTTCTAAGAGGCTCCGAGCAGGAGGCAGGATGTGGATGGAAACACGAGTGGCCATTCACAAATCTGAGAGTGAAGACTCTTAATTTCTCCTTCCCAGAGACAACATGAAAAACAATTTCTCTGTGAAAATGGAAGGAGGCAGGATAGAAAAAAATTATAATATTTAATGATAATTATTACAAAGCACACATGTGCTAGGGACTGTCACATTAAGAACGTGGTCCTTGTGACAACCTGAAAAGGTAGGAGCTGTCATGTCCAGCTCACAGCTGAGCCGGGTGTGGAGTGGCTGCGGTGGAAGGGCAGAGAGGACCCTCTTTAGATGGAAGCTGTCTTCCTCTCACCCTGAGATGTCCGGCCTGGGGTGGACAGACAAAACTTGGCCATGGAGTTTCTAACCATGCGCCTTCTGGTGGGGGGAGGAGAAGTGGGCATTCCCTGACACCAGCCAATTAGCAGGCACAAATGTCACCCATGGCCTTGGTCTCTCTAGATCTAGATTTTAAACTGGGAGAGCTGGGCGTAGTGGCACACACCTCTGAGCCTGCCTTTCAGGAGGCTGAGGCAGAAGGATCACTACAAGTTTGACCCTGCCTCTAAACAAACAAACAAACAAGCAAGCAAACTGGGAGAGCAGTAACTGTAGACACTGAACTTGGAGTCTGAACCTTCATGGGTGACTTTGAGCAGTTCTATCTTTATTGGGTGCACATTCCTCAATTATAAATGAAAACAATGGATTAGAGTTTAATCTATGAGGTCCTTTCCAATCAAAAATTGTACAACTAGGGCCGGAGGGTTAGCTCAGTGGTTCCAGCGCCTGCCTCGCAAGCGCAAGGTCCTGAGTTCAATCCCCGGAAACTACATACAATGCTGGGTGTGGAGACTCACGCCCACCAGCCATCAATACCACATACCACAGTGCCGGACATGGTGGCTCACGCCTGTCATCCAGCACTCGGGAGGCAGAGGCAGGAGGATTGCTGAGTTCGAGGCTTGCCTGGGCTACATAGTGAGCTCAGAGCCAGCCTGAACTACAAAGCGAGACTCTGTCTCAAAAAAAAAAAAAAATTGTACAACTGCCAGGGATATGGCTCAGTGGCACCCCTCCTGCCTGGCAAGCACAAGGTCCTGGGTTCAATCTCTGGTACCAAAAAAAAAAACCATATAACTTTAGAACTTGACTGCTGGGTATGACAAATTATGTCTCTCCTGCTGCATAGGTTCTGAGTGTGGTATTTTAGGTATGAAAACGCCAGCGTTGGGTGCCTCTAAGTGTGCTGTTCCAGATACATGACTACTTGTCTGTAAGTAAACACAGGATGCTTTGCAGTTTTGTCCAGGAAAGACCTGGGGGCTCTGGAGGAAGTCAATCCTAAAATCGCTGACTCAAGCCCTGGTGGGACAGCAGACAGTTTCGGAACAGGTTTTAATCTGTCACCCTTCACTGGCACATTTTGTATGTTCTGTTCTTTTTACAAACAAATCTAATCAAGTCTCAACATTAACCCTGTGAGGTCTTTACAGAAGAGAACAGAGACTCAGATGAAGTGACTGGACCAAGATCATAAAGTTTGTTGAGCCAGAGCTAAAACTGAGTTATGGCTTCCAGTGCCTGCTCAAGGGCTCTTCCCACTGTGGCGCTAGGCATGAGGTGAAGGCCGATGCGTGAGAAACCAGGGGCTGCGATTCCGGAGGGAGGCAGCATGGCGGGCTCTCTCCAGAGCATGCAGGTGGGCTCGTCTGCCCTGTTCCCGCTCTGCAGCATACTGGCTTCCTCTTGTCCAGAGCAGAGCCTCGTAGGGCTTGAGGAGAAAGGCTACTTCCGCAGCCATGAAACGAGACTGGCTGGAATGGCAGAGGGTGAGGAGGAGAAATAATAACATTCAGGAGCATCTGGCAAGACGTGCGAGGTGTTTACTAACTGTCTCTCAGGGCTCAGGGATCTCTGTGCTTGCCAGGCAGGCACTGTGCCGCTGAGCTCCGTCCCTGGCCTCCAGGGATGTGATCATATCATCTCTCAGGCTGTCATGAGAATCCAAGCTAATGAAGTAAAAGGGCCCCTCCAAAGCCACACTCCGATTTTCTCTTTCATTCAGTCATTTCATTTTATTGAGCACCAAGAAGATTGTGGGAACTACGCTGGGAACTGAAGAAATACTAAGACAAAGAAAGAAATAAGGAGTGGGCTCAGAATCACATTACGTATTATATTCGGTCATCTCCTTTCTCTCTCTCTTTTTTTTTTTTTTTTGGAGACAGGGTCTCACTTTGTAGTTCAGGCTGGCTCTGAGCTCGCTATGTAGCCCAGGCAAGCCTCGAACTCAGCAATCCTCCTGCCTCTGCCTCCGAAGTGCTGGGATGACAGGCGTGAGCCACCATGCCCAGCACTGTGGTATGTGGTATTGATGGCTGGTGGGCGTGAGTCTCCACGCCCAGCATCGTATGTGGTTACTGGGGATCGAACTCAGGACCTTGCACTTGTGAGGCAGGCACTGGAACCACTGAGCTAACCCTCCGGGCCTCCTTTCTCTATTTTTGCCACTTCTTGACTAGTAAGGGAAGATGGACCCTGTTCTATGCAATTTCCCAGATCCTCTGCCAGAGATTTTTTTTTTTTTCTTTTTGAGACAGGGTCTCGCTTTGCACTTCAGGCCGGCTCTGAGCTCACTATGTAGTCCAGGCAAGTCTCAAACTCGGCAATCCTCCTGTCTCTGCCTCCCTAGTGCTTGGATTACAGGCGTGAGTAGAATTTTTGCTACGGGCCAAGCTTCAGGCTTATATTCCACTGGCAGAGAGAAAGTTTGTCTATAGTACATCCAGCAACTATTACTTCATTTACTGTAGAACTTACAGGTACAATTCTAGGTGCGAGAGGTACAAAGGTGAACAAACAAGGTCCTGCCTGAATGGAGCTCACTGTCAACTGGAGAAGCATAAGCTTCCACCCTTGAAGGAGAAGTCAGTCTCAGTAATCACCTTGGGGCCTGCCAGGGGAGGAAACAACATCATCAAAGGCCCTTGAGGAGGGCAGGAAGGAACGTGGTGTCTTCAAAGCAGTGAGTCGGAGCCTAGGGGGAGCAGGTCAGTGTTCTGCACGACTCTGGAGTGAAAGACTGGGCGGGACCATGCTAGGCCTTGCAGACAGAGGTAAGAAATTACTTCTGACACCTGTTCTCTTCTCCCAGAGCACTGAAGAAATGAGCCAGCTTTTCCGCCAGTCCTGTTATTCTAGGATGCTGACAAAAGACTGGAGGTCAGTTAGAGAAATCGGGCCTAGAATAAACCACCAAAGAATGGTCAGTCTCAGACCCTTCTGAAACTCAGCTATACCCAGAGCCTACACACACGGTGGGTGATGGCAGATTTCCAACCTTCCCCCTGCACTGATCCCAGATCTATAGGATCATTATACTTGTTACATGTGGACTCCATCTGCTTCAATAGCTGGCATCTCTTCGGCCAAACACTGACTGGCTACTTAAAATCTAGGACACAAGGTAAATGTGCCTCTAACACAGCAGTGTGATTAAAACCACAAGAGGGCAATGGACAAGTAGTTTTGAAGTAATAAAGCTATTTCAATTGCATGTTACAGGAGCCACTGAACATTCACCTGTAAAGGAAATCAGTACCACAAATACAGGCCATAAGGCCAGGCTCTCCCAGGCCTTTCAAGTGCAGTGCACAATGGTACCTTTGGTACCTGTCTGGAAAGAAACCTAGCAATATTGATCAACAGCTACCAGAACATGCAGTTTAACCTGATAGCTCCACTTCCAGGAAGACAAAGTCAGAGATTTGGGTTGGGCATGGTGGCTCACACCTGTCATCCCAGCACTCAGGAGGCAGAGGCAGGAGGATTGCTGTGAGTTCAAGGCTGACCTGGGCTACACAGTGAGTTCAGGGCCAGGCTGAACTACAAAGCGAGACCCTGTCTCAAAAAAAAAAAAAAAATTTCCAGCACTTGGGAGGCAGAGACAGGAGGATTGATGAGTTCGAGGCTTACCTGGGCTACACAGTGAGCTCAGGGCCAGCCTGAACTACAAAGCGAGACCCTGTCTCAAAAAAAAAATAATAATAATAGAGATTTGGCCTGGTGCAGTGGCATACCCCTGTGATCCCAGCACTCAGGAGGATCCCTGCGAACTACATAGGCAAGCATGAACTACATAGTGAGACCTTGTCTCAAAAAGAAAAGAAATTTTCAGAGATTTGTTCCAGAATTTATGTCTAAGAATTTTTATTATAAGAGTATATACATCCTGGTGCCACCCTCACCATGGGATCATATTTGAATGAAATTTCTGAAACCCATAAATGACTTCTGGAAAGTCTCTAGATACCACGCAAAAAGATACGCCAAAAAAAAGTAAAATAAGAGGATGGGCCAAGGAATCATTACAGCGTAACAGGTCACATGACATTCTGGGAACAATGGCGGGGATCGGGGAAGAAGGAATGAGCCTCAGAAACACCGACATCCGACTGGGTCTCAGCCTCGGGAGAGGCCTCCAGGTGGAGGGGAAAGAAAGCACAAAGTAAAGAGCTTTAAGTTCTGAGCGAGACTGAGAAAGCAGTATGCCTTGAGAAAGCTCGCCGCAGCCATACCTCTCACCCGACACGTGGGCAGGGCTGTTGTCTTTCCGTGCGGGGCTGCAGAGCCGCGCGTGATCAGGACAGCTGCCGCCCTCCCAGCGGAGAAGGGGAGCCGGCGCCACGCTCCACTGGGGCCTGCGGCTCAGGCTTCCCCTGGCGCCAAATAAGTCCCAGAGCCAACATGGCCTCCCCGACCGCGCGCATAAAAAGACTCACATTGTCCATTGCGCAGTAGCGCGCAAGCGCAGTCGGCCTGCTGAACTGGCGGTGTGGTTTCACACGCAGGAGGATGAAAGGTGTGTGAAGTTTCTTTGGTTTAAGAGAGTAACTCTGGAGGTAAAGGCAGGGTCTCGTGGAGGAGTCAATACAGGGCTGAGGCCCCAAGGGCCAAGGAGCGCCCTCTCTGAGCTCCTCGCCCTTGTGGCCACCCGCCTGCCCGGCCTCTGCCTGGTGCTGTCCGGTTGTGCTCTTTGAGACCCCCCTCCGCTGCTCCCCCTTCCTCTTCGGCGCCATGGTCGGCCTCTGCTGGCCCAGCTGCCGCGGCTCTGAGGGCCAGAGGTCCGATGGTTAGGGAGCTGGAGGGGGGTAGAGAAGCAAGTCCTTGTCCCTTGCCTCTGCCTGGCTTCCAGAGCCCTAACTGCTTTAGGCGGTGTACCCTACAGTCTGAATAACTCCTCCCCTGGCCATTATGGGTCGCACCCCTTCCCCAGCTAACCTGTTGAGGGGCTGGGGGGTGCCTAGTCTTCCATACCCAATTCTAAGCAGGGATGGGTGGAGGGCTGTATATTTACGTAGGAACCCTGGAGAAAATCAAAGCCTCATGACTCAGGCCTCTCCTAGAGAGGTCCGGGCAGCTGGAGGACACTGGGAAATGGGAGGGTAAGATGTTTCCTCTTTAAATTTGAACTCAAATGCTTTTCTAGTCACATGTACTATCCTGACAGTCCCTGTACACATTCACTGCTGTGTCTTTCTCTGGTCCTTTTGGTCCAGAACATGTCTGATGCGGACGAAGCAGCTCGCCGGCTGTCCAGCAGTGGGACGACCCTCTATGCAGTGCTAGAGCTTAAGAACAGTGCCTCACCTGAAGACATCAAAAAGGCCTACAGGTTCAGACCCTGGCCCTTGATTGAACTCTAGAATTTCCCCTTTGAGCCCTTTTCTTTCTATTTTGCTTTCAGACCTATGTTCAAATCCCAGGAAGTCTTTATTTGGGACCAAAAGAGGCCACCACCCTCTTTAGCCTGGTGTGGGAAGAAAGATCCTGGCTGCTTCCGCTATCCTTTGCACCACATCCCACGCATTCCTCCACACTGTCAGAGACTCTTCCCTCCCTCGTCCTCACTCCACCCCCAGCCATTTCCCCTCCCTTCCCATCCTTCTTTTGGGTAGGAAACTGGCCTTGCAGTATCACCCGGACAAGAATCCAGGGGATGCTCAAGCCGCGGAAATCTTCAAAGAAATCAACTCGGCCCATGCTATACTGAGTGACCCTAAGAAGCGGAAAATCTATGACCAGCATGGCTCGTTTGGACTGTACCTCTATGATCACTATGGCGAAGAAGGAGTTAGATATTATTTTATGGTCAATAGTTGCTGGTTCAAGGTACACAGCTCTTCCTCTTTCCTTAGGAATAAGGATGAGAGGTGACCATCATCTCCTACGAGAGATTCTCTGGGTGTGAGGAGGAGGGTGGGAGGAACAGTTGAGCTGAGGCCTCCGCATGACCTTTTAGACCCTCGTGCTCCTGTGTGCACTGCTTACTTGTTGCTGCTTCTGCTGCTGCTGCTGCTGTTTCTGCTGTGGAACCCTCAAACCGCCACCCGAGGAGACGAGGGGGAAGAACTATGAGAAAAATGTCCGGACCCAGCCTCAAGGTGAGGACCAAAGGGGAGACTGAGTTGTCATCTGGATTAGATCTCATCTGAAAGTAAAGGTTGGGAATAACAAAGACTCCTAACTATGGCAATTTTAAGTCTGGCATTGGGGCAGAATGAAGACAAAGGAGACAGATAGTCTTTCTGAGTGCCATGAACTGTGGTGAGAATATAATAGTGCTATCTTACAATGGCTAGCTAAGAATTGATGGGGGGGGCAGGGGTCCGGAGATTTAGCTCAGTGGTTCCGGCGCCTGCCTTGCAAGAGCAAGGTCCTGAGTTTGATCCCGGTAACCACATACAATAATACTGGCCTTGGTGACTCACGCCCACCAGCAATCAGTACCACATACCACAGTGCCAGGCGTGGTGGCTCACGCCTGTCATCCAGCACTCAGGAGGCAGAGGCAGGAGGATTGCTGAGTTCAAGGCTTCCCTGGGCCACATAGTGAGCTCAGGACCAGTCCGAAGTACAAAGGGAGACCCTGTCTCAAAAAAAAAAAGAAGAAGAAGAAAAGAAAAAAAGAACTGGGAGGGGCTTTCCTAGAAATGGCAGTAGTTGAAAACAGGTTCAAGCATGCAGTTTATTATATCTCCTCCAAAGAAAGATGAGCTGGGGGTATAGGTTAGTCATAAGAGCTTACTTAGCATGCACAAGGCCCTGAGTTTTATCTCTGGCATTGCAAAGGAAGGAAGGAAGGAAAGAAAGAAAGTTAGTTTGGAGGGAACAAAGAGGAGGGAGGGAGGCAGGCAGGCAGGCAGGCTCTGAGATTATTCCCATCCTAAATAGTTAAAACTTGAAAAGTCAGCTGAAGTTCACACCAGTGTATCCTGAGAGGCTGCAAGTGATGGTTTCCTTACCTGTGGCTAAAAATTTGTTATTAAACGCTGATATTATCTAAACATTTTTATAATTCCATCACAGGGACAAAAAGTCGCTTTGGAAGAGAGGACAGTGATGATATTTAATATGGTAAGAAGAAGAGTGAGGTATGTTAACTGGAGGACAGCAGTAAGTGAAAGATAAGCCAGGCTTGGCACCATAGCCCTGCAATCCCAGTGCTCTGAGACAGGAGGATCTCAGGTCTGGGCGAGCCTGGGCACCTTAGCACCTCAGGGAGACCCCGTCTCAAAATCAAAAAGGGCTAAGGATGTAGCCCTGTGGGAATACCTTGGGTTCAATCTTTAGTATCACTAAAAAGAAAATAAATAAGAGAATCCTTCTGGGGATTTAGCTCAGTGGCATTGTGCCTGCCTCACAGGCACAAAGTCCTGAATTTGATCCTTGGTACCAAAAAACAAAAAAAAGCAAATAAGAGAAGCCTAAGAAGGAAATAAGCTAACTTCAGATGGCTCCTTAGTGGGAAGTTTATACCCTCATAGAAATCTAGAAGTTCCTAGCTTTATAGAGAGGCGATCTGCCCTAAATTCTAGGTGATCATTTCTTCTAATTAAGACAGTGCCAACTTCTCTCATTAGGTGCTCGCCAGTGAGGATGCCCCCTGCTGCCCAGTAAGTCCACCGTGCACCTCAAAGAGAGGAGCAAGTAGCCCTGTCCCGACCTTGACTCTAACTTCACTCCTCCTAGAAGAATTCCTACTTCGGAAGCATCAGCGATAACCATCCCACCTGGGACACCGTCTCTGCCCCTGACCCTAGCCACTCTCTCCAGTGCCAGTCCCACTTTTAACCTGTCAGGCGGTGCCACTCTGTTCCTACCCGTGTGAGGCCTCAGGGAGTCATGGCACATTTTCCCCAGAGATTCCTCCCCCTGTGTCTGCCTTGGAGCCAGGGTCAGGTGGGTACCTGGTCACCTGCTGTACCTCCACCAAGATCTTTGTCGCTGAGCAGGGCAGATCCTGTTCTTAGAGCTTCTACACCAGTTAGTCCTCCTTTGTTACAACACTGGGTACCAAGAACTCCTGGCGTCAGCTGCATTCCTAAACCAATACACCTTTCTGAGGCCAATCTCACTTTCTGATGCCCACACCACGGGCACTGCGTTCCCACCACGAGCCGACTTGGGAAGTGAGCGCAGTTGAGTCTTACAGATAGTCACCCACCCTGGATCCGCACGATGTCAGCACCATGTGGCCCCGTGTTAGCCTTAGTCCCGTGGACCGACGGGCGTGGACCGTGACAGGAGAAGGACTATACTGCAGACCCTGCCCCTCTTGAGTCTTCATGCTGCCGCTGACGTCCTCCCCACACTGTGTGTACCTTATCCACAGGGACCAGCTCCTAGGAATGCCACCAGTGTCTTCCCCTTCACCGGGAGAAAGGTCATGGAGTGCCAGTAAATAAAACAGATTTTGTCCTATTTCAGTGCATGGGTTGGGCCCAGAAAAGAACAGCTGTGCCTGGGATAGAGAAAAAAGTCAACGGGAGGAACAGACAAAGTCTGGTGCTCACACCTGGGACCAGCCTGGCATGGAGAGGAGAGTCTGGGACAGCTGTGGAGTTGGGCCCAAAGCTTCCCGGAGCCTGGTGGCTGACTTTGTCAGAGCTCTAAAATTTCCCTGAAGACTGACTCCAGGGTGCCCAAAATAGAGCCCCAGCGTTCATGATCTTTCTGCCCAGCTCGGCTTCTCCCAATTTCCAAACAAATTTAAAGTCCTGGGAGAGGCTTCAGCGATGTGTTTGTCTGTGGACTGACACTGCACACCTGGTAGGATGTCGGTGCCAGGCTTGGCCCAGCACCACCTTACCTCAAACAACACAAGGGGCTGAGCAGAGCAGATTGGCCAGAAGTCTAGGGAAGAGGTGGGTGTTCTAGCAGGGCTGCCCCTCGTCTGAATCACACAGGCTTGGGGAGGAGGCCAGGGTCGCCCACTAGGCCTGCGCAGGAGGAACGGATTGCCCTCTGTCTGGCCATATCTTTCCTGTCACCCTGAGCAGTGCACAGTGGGTTTAGGGACCGTCACCGTCTGGAGGAGGGTCCCGAGCCAGCACACCAGGCCTGGGCTCAGGGAGAGACACTCACACTTCGGCCAGTCCACCTTCCGCCACGAGCAGCGACTCACCCCTGTGCCTGCTCAGATGAGCCAGGGTCACTCACTCGTGACAGCTGTGGCTCGCCTTACGAGAGCTAAATCGGGAGTTGGAATGTCACCCAGATGCCCCTTGTCTCCCCACCCCCACAGTAACCCGAATCTCCTCTCTGGGGAATAAGGGACAGACAGTGCTGCCACAGGGCGAGTGAGACAGTGGTTCGGGAAACAAAAGGAGAATTTCCCGGGAGGGAGGGAGGTTAGAGCTGCTTGTGACTGGCGGCGAGCGAACTGAGGGCAGAGCTGGGACGGAAGGGCCGGAGAGGACCAGGCTAGGCCGCTGTTAGAGGGGGGACAGGATCCAGCGCAGCACCGGTTCAGGGGACCCACAGAAGGGAGCGCAAGCGCCCACACAGCCCGAGGCAGCAGGGAGGAAGGGCCGGAGGCAGCCGACAGGCCAGGCACCAGCGCTGAGGGATGAACTTCACAGTGGGATTCAAGCCGCTGCTCGGGGATGCGCACAGCATGGACAACCTGGAGAAGCAGCTCATATGCCCCATCTGCTTGGAGATGTTCTCCAAGCCCGTGGTGATCCTGCCCTGTCAGCATAACCTGTGCCGCAAGTGTGCCAACGACGTCTTCCAGGTGGGTCCGGGGCAGGCGGTGGCACAGTCTGGGGAAGGCCCCCGAGGGCGGTGAGTGCTCTGGGGTCCCAGATCCCGGGGTAAGCCTGAGTCAGCAGGCGCCCCGGAGGCTGACGAGGCCGGCCGGCAGCGGGATCCGCAGGGAAAGGGCCCTGCGGGAGCCGGGCAGGTCTCGCGCCTGGTCTGCAGGAGCCGCCCTGGGGGATTCAGACTTTGACAGTCTTTGTGGAAGATCTGGAGCAGAGATCGATGCAGTACTGAAACCCTTGACCACAATAAGGAAGACTCCTAAGAGAAAGACCTTAAAGCTCAGGCATCCGGTTTGGGGGCCAAGTGACATAGCGGACAAGCGGCAGGGAATTCTAACTGCAGTTCACACCAGGGTCTCTCCACGCTGTTCAGGAAAGAAGCCCGCAGGCTGAAAGGTCTGAGGTCACAGGACAATTTTCCACCAGGGCGGTCGGTTTGGATTTATGTGTGGCCAAAACATAACAGCAAAATCGCAGGTATCATTTTGGCCACTGACTTCAAACGTGAAAGCCGTATGTGGTTGGTTGTAAACGGAGTTCCTTTCTTGCGCAGTGCCGCTGGTGGCGCTCACGTGGACGGCTGTCCGAGGTCAGAACGCTGGGAAAGGTACATGTGTGCGCATGCGTACACGTGAACCTTTGCAAATGACGTAAACACTGACCACGCCTGAGTCGGCTCGCTTTGTACGCCTGTCAGTGGTCGGAACCCAGAGTGCTGTGGCCTTACACCCGCTAGTCAAGTGAGGCACCATGAACTACGCCTCTAATCCAAACACAAGCTTTCTTTTTAATTTGGGTGGGTTTTTTTCTTTTCTTTTCTTTTTTGGTACTGGGGATCGAACTCAGGTACCCACACCCCACATTTCTCCTGCCATTTTCCTGGCCTGAGGCGACGCCTGCTCATGCCCTGTATGAGAGGCCACGCCGCACTAGCCCCCTGGGTTCATCCTTTGGTCTGAGTAACTCTCCAGGCATCCTTCAGGCTGAGGTGCCCGAGGGAATGGCAGAACGCTTCGCCACCCTTGCTCATAAATTTGAACTAAAACCTCCTCTCATTAGAACCTGAAATATATGGATCAAAGGGAAGTGTGAAAAACTAAGCTAGACTGTCCTGTAAGAAAAAGAATATTAAAGTCCAGCCACATGGCTGTCGCCCTCTAGAAGGACACAGGAAAAGGTGCCATAGACGGAGCCAAGACGTTCCAGCGATGAGGCAGTCCTCTAATCCAGGAACCCTGGCTTCCAAGCGGCTCTAGAATACTAACCTGAGCCCGGAGAGGTCAGGGAGTGGTCTGGGTTAACGTCTGTCAAAGCCAAGGCGCCTGGGAGGCTATCGTGGGAGGATCACTGGACCCCAAGAGTTTGAAGCCTGTCTGCGCAACACAGGAAGATGCCCCTCAAAAAAATGAAAAGCCGCCGGGCGTGGTGGCTCATGCCTGTAATCCCAGCACTCAGGAGGTAGAGACAGGAGGATTGCTGAGTTCAAGACTTGCCTGGACTACATAGTGAGCTCAGGGCCAGTCTGAACTACAAAGCGAGACCCTGTCTCAAAAAAAAAAAAAAGCCCCTACTGACTGAGAGGTCATGCGATTCCGAGTTCTCAGTTGGTTCTGTTTGCCTGGAGCATTGCACATCTTTAAAGTTCAGGGCTGCGCTGGGTCCACAGAGAGCAGAGTGAGCAGCTCATTTCCTTGCTGTTTTATTTGGGAGGCCTGGGGGAGGCTGACCCAGTTCTCCAGCTGCACCTAAGTCTGTACATCGCAGCAGATCTCTGTCTGAAAGATGAGCATATTTAGTTTTTTCACACGTTGCCTCCACACTTTGACAACTCTAGGCATAATCAGATTGTCTGTTTTCTATGTATGGCAAGAATAGGACTTTGAGTTCTTCCATCTTCAAACCACTTAGGAAGACCTTTAGAACGTTGCCTCGAAAGTCAACAGCTATGACACCACTATAGCACATTTAAGATTTTATATGTACATTTTGTCAAACACCCTAGGGGGTCACATCCAATGAAAAATGAACCTGGCACTCATCTCAGACCTTAAATTCTCAACAGTAGACACAACATTCTTGGGAGACTTTCCAGAAAATTCCATGCACGACTCCATATTTGCAAGGATAGGTGTACTAGACTAGACCAGTTGATCTTGTTCACTTACTCCTACTGTGATTGTTCTACCTCCATGCGTCCAGCTATCTGCTTTCCCCCTTAAGTAGCCCTTTCGTGTCTCACTGTTGGGACTGGAGCATGGTCTGTCTAATCCATCATCTAAAACACTTTGGTTCCAGTGTTTGCTACGCTGGAAACTGTTGTGAGGGAAAACAAACAAGAATCTGGGAGAGTTGTAATTTGATAAAATCAGGTTAATAGCCAGGCGTGGTGGCATTTGCCTGTAATCCCAGTACTCAGGAGGCTGAGGCAGGAGGATCACCATGAGTTCCGTCAGCCTGAACTACAGAGGAAGAACTTATTAAAAAAATAACAACAACAAAAAACAAAAACCTAGGTTAACTCGACCACCAGGAAATAAAAATTTGGAAAGTTGAAACATTTAATTGAAAATGTTGAGCAGGATTAAGGCCTGGGTAGGAAGTTATCCCTAATCTTACCTGAACTAACACAATTATCTTCATTTTTGCATCTTGCCTGCAAGCTGTACTCCTGTACATATTTTTATGTAGATGTGATTATAATTTAACTACTTCTCTTTAGAACTGTAGCATATCTCACTCTTGCTCTCTGAGCTGAAACAGAAACAGAAAAGTATGACATTCACCCCTCTAATTTTTCTCTCCTCCGTCCCCCACACATACACCCACTCAGCTTCGAAGAATTTTGACTAGAGCAAAGCTGTTGGTGTGGGACTTGACACAAACATCTTCCCGCCTGTTTCTGTATTTGTAAACTCTATTCACATCTGAACTGCTTTAAAGCAAGTCCTCCGTTTATTTCTGTAACTGCCCCACTTCGCTGCAGGTGCTCGCTACCGAGCCACCACCTGTGGGGGCTTTGCGGACAGCCAGAGGGTCTTGTGAGAAGCTTGCTGGGGGCAGCTGTTCCATAGGGGGTCTAGCTGAGGGGCTCACAGGCAGGTATGGAAGAGGCTTCCCCCTGAGAGAGGGTTTCTGGGAAAGACGTGGTCTCTGATTTACTTCACCACAGTTTTAGGCCTGCAGTGAAAATCCCCCAGCCTGCCTCCCCAACACTTTCACTGCTGGCCGAGGGGACCAGGAGTCTGTAGCCTTGCCCTGCCTTGCACATGTGTGTGTTGTGTGTGTGTGTGTGTGTGTGCATTTTGTGCCGGCAATTGAAGCCAGGGCTACACACACATGCTGTCCCCCTGAGCTACATTCCCTGCCCTGTTCCATTCATTCCGTTTTAGTCTTGACAGCAAAGAAAGAACAGTTATTTCATGACCAGTGGTTTTGTGGAGTTATTTTCAAAGTCAAGATTAGGACTGTTAGTGTTTCCTTCCTGTTTATGCAGTACTTTATAATTTACATAGTATCTTCACCAACATCATTGCACTTGAGCAAATAGAATCGATGTCATCTCTAGTATGTTAGGAGAACCCAGAAACAGGTCCCAGTCAAACAAAGGGACAGAATGGGGGGCACAGATCTTGATGTTCTGCTGTCTTCCTAGAGTGATAGGATTTCCCCTCCACACCCCATCACAGCACATGAAATAGTACATTGTGTAAATATAGCATTTACAGGACAAACACGGCATTTGTGTATGCAACAGAGCCAATCATTTATTTCATCGTCTTGAAATAGAAGGAAAAACAGATACAGAAGATAAGATCCCTCTGAGTGGATAGTTGCCAAATGCCCATGGGATCTTGAGCCCAAAACAGACTGTTAGCTCTGAAGATGTATTAAGAATGTTACCATCGGCTGGAGATTTAGCTCAGTGATTCTGGCACCTGCCTCACAAGCGCAAGGTCCTGAGTTTGATCCCCGGTAACCACATACAATGCTGGATGTGGTGACTCACACCCACCAGCGATCAATACCACATACCACAGTGCCGGGCATGGTGGCTCATGCCTGTCATCCCAGCACTCTGGAGGCAGAAACAGGATTGCTGAGTTTGAGGCTTGCCTGGGCTACATAGCGAGCTCAGGGCCAGCCTGAACTACAAAATGAGACCCTGTCTCAAAAAAAAAAAAAAGTTACCATCTATAGAGTACTTATTTCAGCTCTATACTCACTCACCCTAGGCTCTAAAACTCTTCTTTTTGATGAAATAACTTAGGAACTCACAGTCAGGGCAGAGAGTAAATTGTTTTTTGTACCACAGACCCATTTGTCAGAGAAACCTATGGATCCTTTCCAAGAACAGTGTTTTACAATGCTCATATATAATATATATGCTTTTGAAAGAAACCCATTGCACTAGAATAAAGGTGTAGCTGGTGTGGTGGTGGGTGTTATAAACCCAGAATTCTGGGAGGCTGAGGCAGGAGAATCACAAATCTAAGTCCATCCTGGGGAGCTGAGCAACTTAGTGAAATCCTGTCTCAAAAAATAAAAAGGGCTGGGGACGTAGCTCAGTGGGAAGGAGAAGAGAAGACCATGGATTCTCAGTGGGAGTAATATTGCTACCAAGGGGAAAGTCTCCTCTTGAACCACAAAAGCTTACCTCTTTGAAAAAAATAATTGACAGGGCCGGAGGGTTAGCTCAGTGGTTCTGGCGCCTGCCTCGTAAGCACAAGGTCTTGAGTTCAATCCCGGAAACCACATACAATGCTGGGCGTGGAGACTCACGCCCACTAGCCATCAATACCACATACCACAGTGCTGGGCATGGTGGCTCACACCTGTAATCCCAGCACTCAGGAGGATTGCCGGATTCGAAGCTTGCCTGGGCTACATAGTGAGCTCAGAGCCAGCCTGAACTCCAAAGCAAGATCCTGTCTCAAAAAAAAAAAAAAAATTGACAAATAAGTAGATAGTACATCAACACACAGACAGTATACCTATGGTATTAACACTCAGCAGGAGAAGGGGAGGTCTCATCTAAAATGACTCCAAGAGAGGGGAGCAGTGGAAAAACAAATTTGGGGAACTCTGGTTCATGTAATTACCAAAATCTCTCCACTGGGCGGGCCAGGGTTTTAGCTCAGTGGCTCTGCACATGCACTGCAAGCACAAGGTCCTGAGTTTGATCCCCAGTACCCACAACTAAAAAGTCTAAAGCACACTTGGTAGGCTCGTATATGTGCTGCCCCATGAACACATTAAATACTGAGCTCCAGCCTCGGGCCTAGTAACTGCTGTAACGTAGATGTGGTGATTTTTCTCTGCGCTTGGGCTTGAGCCCAAGGCTTTGCAAGGCTGGGTACTCACTCCGGTGCTGAGCTACATTCCCAGCCCCCCCACAGGGTCTCCCTAACCCCCTTGGGCAGGCCTCAAACTTGCCATCGCCCTTCTGCCTCAGCCTCCCAGGTCACTGGGATCACAGGTGTGCGCCCAGCATCACCTATGCCCAGCGTTGTCTGTGTTTTGACACTTCGGCCACAGTTGCATGTGGCACGAAAACACCTGGGATTTCTGTTGGTGATAAAGTCACAGGCACAGCTACAACTGTTAGGTCTGTTGTTTGCATTGTCATCAAGGGAGATTTCGATTTCTGCTACAGTTAGCGAGGACAGAGGTGCAACATTTTCCCCATCCCGATTCACGGACTCCCTGACCTCTGTCCATGGGTCTTTGGGGTCTGTAGCCCCCATGTTTGAGGCTCAGCATCAGGGCCACCTGGGTCTTTCCAAGCGCGCAGTGGTACCTGCAGACTGTCGCTGACTTCCTCCGGTCCGCACATCCACATCCGAGGGACTGGCTGCTCCGCGGATCCCACGCCGGCCCCGGGCCCGTCCGGGCGGAGCGCCTGCGCCCTCCCTGCCTGTGTCTCGCCCCCAGCGGCCCTGCCCTCCGCCCCGCCGCGCGGCCCCTCACCTGCACGGCCCGCGCTGTCTCCCGGCTCCGGAAGCTCTCTCCCCACGCTGTCTCCCGCCACCCCGACTTCAAGGCCTCTCAAGCGGCTTCTTAAATGTCTTCTCCCAACTACTCTTTTTAGGTTTCCCAAGCACCACGCGTTCTCCACGGGGTTCGTCTTTGTCATGCTGCTCTAGCGCCCCTCTCTGTTCAGGGCTGAGCATTGCACTTTTTAAAAGATTTTTGGTTTTTGTTTTCCTAAATCCCAAAGTCCTTGCAGGAATTTTGAAAAGGCAGTGTGTGTGTGTGTGTGTGTGTGTGTGTGTGTGTGTGTGTGTGTGTGCGCGTGTGTGTGCGCGCGCGCGCGCGTTACTATATCATTCAATAACTGTGACAGAAAGATAAATTTTTTTTTTTGAGACAGGGTCTTGCTTTGTAGTTCAGGCTGGCCCTGAGCTCACTATGGAGCCCAAGCAAACCTGGATCTCAGCAATCCTCCTGCCTCTGCCTCCTGAGTGCTGGGATGACAGGCGTGAGCCACCACTCCCGGCCCCTGTGGTATGTGGTATTGATGGCTGGTGGGCGTGAGTCTCCACGCCCAGCATTGTATGTGGTTACCGGGGATCGAACTCAGGACCTTGCGCTTGCGAGGCAGGCGCCGGAACCACTGAGCTAACCCTCTGGCCCCAAGATACTTAATTTTTATGTTGTCCACTTTGTAAAATTCTTTGTGAACTATATTGAGAAATTTGGGAAGTATACAGGAACACCGAGGAGAGAGATTGAAGTCACTTGTAAATCCATCACTCATTTCTACACTAGGATCCTACAGCCTATGTAGATTTATATCTGATTTTTTGTTTATCTTTTTTTCTTTTTTCTTTTTTCTTTTTTTTTGAGACAGGGTCTCGCTTTGTAGTTCAGGCTGGCCCTGAGCTCACTATGTAGCCCAGGCAAGCTTCGAACTCAGCAATCCTCCTGTCTCTGCCTCCCGAGTGCTGGGATTACAGGCGTGAGCCACCACGCCCAGCCTGATTTTTGTTTTATTTTGTTTCTGAGACAAAATTTCTCTACATACCCTCGGCTGGCCCTGCACTCTCGATCCTCCTGTCTCAGCTTCCTGAGTGCTAGATCGCGAGTTAAGGCCAGCTCAGACCATACAGTGAGACCTTGTCTCAAAAAACAACATGAAACAAAAAATTTAAAATAAATTATTTCTCAGATCCCGGAGTGGTGGTGGACACCTATAATCCTAGCACTGTCAGAGACCGAGGCAAGAGGGTCACATTCGAGCCCATCCTAAGCAAATTATCATGACGCTGAGACAGAAAGGGCAGCGGAATCCAGCTCAGCACGAAGAAGTTTCCCTGGGCTGGCAGGACAGCTTAGCGGCAGAACATGGGCTTGGTGCCGTAGGCAAGGTCCTAGGCTCAGTCCCAAGAAAACAAACAAGGGTTTCTTGAATAGAACATTTACAGTTGATAATCACACTGTGACACAAGGTAAACGCGGAGGACCCGAGCGGAGCCTCCCGTAATCAGGGCGCGCAGGCGCTCGGCGCTCTTTCGGGGATGTGACTGACCGGGAGGGGGCGCTCCTGGGACACGAGGCGAGACTCTGGGTCCCCCCACACTCGGGAAGTCACAGTTAAAGTGTGGGAGCCTTGGCCTCAGCGGTGCGAGACCAGAAGCTCGTCACGGACACCACCAACCCCTTCCCTCCATCTCACCTGCAGATACGTAAGGAGATGGTGCTCAAGGTACCTGAGATTCTTTCTGTAATTTTTTCATTTAAGGCTTCGTGACTAAGGACACATGAGACCTTGAAAGGACATAGTGTTAGGGACACTTTTTAATCTTGTATCTTACTTATTTGTTCGTTTGTTTGTGGCGCTAGAATGAATCCAGGGCCTTCCCACTGAACTACATTCCTAGACCTTTAAAAAATTTTTTTATTTGAGATGGGGCCTTGCTAAGTCTCTAATTTACCCGGCTGGGCTCAAAATCGCAAGCCTCTGGCCCCAGCCTCCCACAGTGCTGGGATTCCAGGTGGGCACCACCGCTCCCGGCTCGGCTAAGGACATTTTTTGTGTCTCAGGACACTGGATCCAGTGACAAGAGACTTACTGGAGGTCAGATAGGGCCAGTCCACAGCCAGGACTCCAGCACAGACCTCCCCACGTCCTACCACATTAACTGCCCTCTGCTGAACACACCTGCTACCAAGACAGGGCAGCGATCTTACCTGTGTGTCTGGCACGGATGATTTTCCCAAAGCAGCCACCCAGCATTTGCGGGTCTGTTGTACACACTCCACAAACACCCTTCATCGCATCTTACTGTTTTGGCTCTTCCCACAGTGGTGTGTCTCTTATACCTGTAGAATAATTCCACTTGAAAAGACTAACTTGTAAACGTTTATTTATTTTCTACACTTGATCTTAGCCAAAAGGCCAAGAAGTGATCGCATTTATTTATTTTCATTCTAAATACAATCCCTGTCTGGCCATGGGGCGCACACCTATAATCTCAGCATTCAGGAGGCTGAGTCAGCAGGATCCCTGCAAGCTTGAGGCCAGACTGGGCTGCCTAGTGAGTTCAAGGCAGCCTGAACTTCATAGCAAGACCTTGTCTCAAAACACAAACAAATACATGATGAATTCTTTTTTTTTTTACATGATGAATTCTTAAAAATTCACCAGTTTGTGGCACCTTTCCCCCTTAATATCCATTAGAACAGACACCCCAAGGTCTTCTTCTGCTCCATGCTACAATAAGGGGCTTCGGGCAACTCAAGGATTGCAGCACCAGCCAGGGCCCCTGGCAAGTCCCCAAGGTCCTAGTCACCTTTAGTCAAAGGGCACATGGATATATTGGCAAAGGAGTAGGTAAGGCAGACACAGAGGGAGCCGGCCTCCTCTGGAGGTTGGGACAGTCAGCCAGGCCAGAGGTGGCATGGGCAGGAGGGATGGAGCTTCAGAACTTGGACGGAGCCAGGACTTCAATCACACACCTGTCAACCCAGCACTCTGGGAGGCTGAGCCAGGAGAAGCACAAGTCCAAGTTCAAGTCCAGCCGGGCAAATTAGAGATTTAGCAAGACACTGTCTCAATCAAGCATGGTGGTGCATGCCTGTAATCCCCGCACACCAAAGGCCGAGGCAGGAGGATCACCACAAATTCAAGCGCAATGTGAGCTGCATGGTGAGTTTATGGCAGCCCGAACTACATAGTGAGACCTTACCCCCCAATAAAAAATAAAAGGTCTCTGTGTGAGGGCAAGGCTTTGTGCAAATACAGGACAGGTGGAGGTGTCTGCCCAGCGGCTGACTGTCAAGAAGGCAGAGATACACCCTCTTCCTC
>PVIC010012694.1:0-39260 GCA_004025085.1 Thryonomys swinderianus | reverse complement strand
TCTAGACTTGTAAACCCTATGTCTTGGAGTCAAACGTATACTTTCTCCACCACAAAAGGAACTGCTGTTCTGAAACTATACAAAGCAATGCAGCCATCTCAAGAGAACCTGAAGGAGATGAAACAGGAAAGGGCGGCCAAGTACACTCACGTCAGGCTCGAGGGTCACACAACGCTGAAACGCCTTTGCTGAGCCTCCATAGTCCTCCAAGGCCAAATAGGCACAGCCTAGGGAAAACCACACCCCGAGCTGCAAAGAGCAGAAATTAAAGTCATTCACACACAGATGTACAGGACACGATCTAAAATTATTTAAGACACTATCAATAAACACCCCACTGTAAAGAATTCAGAGCTATACAAGGTGTGATAGAAAACTGTATTGAATGTTTAAGCTTTAAAAATATTTAGTACAATAACAGACACACTGCCTTACATACAGTTAAATGCAGGAAAATTAGCAATGGAGATAAATTTCCCAACCTAATTTTCAAAGCTAATATAACTGTGGAAGCATGCGCAGCATCATGGCTCCTTTGTTGAGAAAGACCATACTCTTTGTTTGCCAAATTCCTTAAGTGCAATGAAAGTTTTGCTAATATCTTTATATTAGAATCTGATACTATAAATCTGAGATTTATCAAACTTTTTTTTACTGATCATCTACTACATAAAAACAGTATACAAAGTATTAGCAGATTCACAACTAATGAATCACAAACTTAAAGGGTAAATTTCTGCTTTTGTCTTCAGTTTAGCCACAAGTAACTTCTGCAGGTTAACCATGCATTCACCCTAGTATATATCTGGATATGCAAGCCATAAACAATGGCTCTGAATCTGGGTTATCAGACAATCATGCCAAATGTAAAGCCTGGCTTAAGTCAATAAAATTTGGAAACACTACCATTTTAAAAAAACAAGTAAAATAGGAAGTAGCTATTCAAATTACAAAAGAATTTTTTACAACACAGGGTTTCCTAAAAAATCAATAGACCCTATTAAAAGGAAGATAAAACTGGGGGGAAAAAATCAATGTAACTAGTCATAAATTCAAATATTATTAATCGTTTGTTTCAAATACAGACAACTCAGTGAGCAAGAGATACACCAGCATGCAGAAGTCTACCTGTTTTGTTTTTAAAGTCAGTCTCACTATGTAGTATAGTTCAGGTTAGCATGAACTCCCTACATGGCCCAGAATGGCCTCAAATAACAAGTGTGCTGGGCCAGGGATTTAGCTCAGCGGCTTCTGGTGTCTGCCTGGCAAACACAAGCTCCCGAGTTCAATCCCAGGTACCACATACACAATGCCGGGCTTGGTGCCTCATGCCTGTAATCCCAGCACTCAGGAGGCAGAGGCAGGAGGATTGCTGAGAGTTCAAGGCTAGCCTGGGCTATACAGTGAGTTCAGGGCCAGCCTGAACCACAAAGTGAGACCCTGTCTCAAAAAACTAAAACAAGTAACAACAAACAAGTGTGTCAATTGACTGGAAACTCCACTTTCTTAGGAACCTAGTGACCTCCTAAACAAAGGGGGCAAGGCAGGAACCCTTCAGTGGGAAAATACACAGGTAGCTCTGATCAGTCCCCAGCTTTCCTCAGCGGCAGAGGGGGTGCTGCTCCTGCACCCCTCTTCCCTCAGCCCTTCCCACAGAGCAGGCTGAGGCTTGAAAGCTTCTGCAGCAGATAGATTTTCAGCAACAGTTAGAGATAAGGCTTAAAGAGCAAACATCCTTGGGCGATTTAACACTTTGCCAGGAATTCACAAGCAGCAGTAAATAACCATTATCAAGAGCCTTTATGGAGAACAGATTCTGTTTAAGCAATAGTAAGCCTGAAAAGAGGGGCCCCGAGTCTGGTTTGGGGGTTGCAGGAGGAAGCAGAGCACCCGGCTGAAACTAAAAGTTCACTTGTCTGAATTATGGCGCTTTAACTTAAAACCACGCTCACGCTCTGCTTTCATCTGGTTATTTATAGAATGAAAGGAAAAGGCTGCAATGCACCCAGCTGCACTCCCTGAACTTGCTGCCGGCTAAGAAGCCCAGAAGGCTCAAGCCTCTAACTTTCAACTGAGTTGAAAGTGTCCAAACCTGTGTTACATTTCATCAATTCTAAAGTACATTATTCTTCCACCATGTAACACCTCTGAAAAAGACACACGTCTTGTCAAGAGTTTCAAAAGCAACAGGTTTTTGTTTTGAACCTTAGAATAAAGGTTCCCCTTAGAATGACAGCATCTCGGGCAGGATGGAGCACTCAGGGGCTGAACGAGTAATAGTGAGATCGCCCTGAGGCTCCCCAGATGGCCGTCCCCTGCTTCTTTCTACAACAGCAAAGAACAAATACTCTTTCCATAGGTCGCAAAATCCAAGATAAAATCAAAATTTAAATGAAGAACTTTATTTTTCAATCCTACATGAAGACTTACAAAAGTTGCAAAGATTTTAAATTAATAATTACCATACAGCTCTAAAAGCCTGGAAATGACATTTGCTTTTAAGTTAAAAAAAAAAACAGCTAACATTTTGTAATTTTATCTTTAAACAAAAATAAATTTAATGAAAATCATATTTATGACTTATCTAACACAAAATAGTACTATGGTTATCTTTTTACTCGATTATTTTTATAGTTGTATTAATTAAGTCTAAGATTTTGTAGTTGTATTAATTAAGTCTAAGATCAATTAACTACTATTGATAACACATATTCATGACAGCAGACAACCCCTCTACACACTGTATTCTTTGACATCATGCAAGGCTCTTTTTTAATTCTCTGGGATCTTCTAATTGTGTATAGCTAACCCATTAAACTATTTATCCTTCTTATTTCTCAATCAAAGCCCTAGAATTTGAGGGACTACCGAGAATATGTGGTGTCTCTTTTACGTTTTTCATTGAAAACTCTTATTGAAGCTACAATTACCAATAATGACTGGCATCTTTAGTTCAGAAAGGTCATACTCTTAAGACTAAGGCATCACTAAAAAAAATTTCAAAAGAAGCCTCAAAAAACTCTCACGCATCCTCAAAGTAAGGGTGAATTACTTGAGTAACAAGATCTTCAGACTAGGGCAACAGAGAAACAGAATGTCACCCTCAGTACATGTTCTGTGGCTATCATTTTTAAAAAGTAAAAGGAAATGGGTATAATGTACTTTAATATTATTTAATTTTACATACTCAAAATGAGATTATTTTAACATGTCATTAATGTACAAATTACTGAGATAGATTTATCTTTCTGATACAGTCCTTGGCCTCTGATGTGTATCCAATACTTAACCCATTCCCATCGGCTTGAACTATCACTGGTACATGCACGACTGACCCATCGGGTGCTGGCGTGTTCTGATGGGACTGTCCCATGGTGCCTAGTGGAGCCTCCACCAGAGCTACCCTGCCTGGCAGTGAGACACTAGCCACAGCCCTGTCGTAAAAGCATTAGAGCACATCTCAAATCCAACCAGACATACTCCTGGTGGCCAGTGGCCACTGCACTGGGCAGCACTGCTCTACACTACTGCTGTGAGACAGGCACAGAAACCCTGTGGAATGCTTGACGTCCTTCCCTTCTTTCTCAAGAAAGAACTCTGCAGGCTGACACCTTCCCTTCCCATGAACTCCCAGCTTGCATGTCCTACAAGTACCCGTGCTCCCCTCTCTATACACCAGCAACCAAAATACTGAGCACTGTGCGTCTCTGTGCGGGCCAAGCACGGACACCGTGAGTTTTGTACACATCAGTCACCTATGTTCCTCGGGAAAGCTCTGCAAAGTAGTTGGTTGATGTTATCTTTGTTAGAGAGATGTCGAAAGGTTGGAGGAGAGACCTGACCCCGTAAATGTGACTCCAAGCATCTCCACTTGCCCAAAATGCCTCTCACCACACCATCCTGCCCATACACAAGCTGTAACTTATAGTAATATTATCCTGGTCACAAACAGAAAAATAGTGCAGCTACCATATGGTAGATACAGCCAATAGATGTATTTTTGAAGAACCAGAAACACACCTCTTTACCTCCACATGTTCCCTTGACAGGGCTATGCAGGTGGGCAAAAAGCAGTAATAGAAGGAAGAGAAGCACTGAAAGGAAAACCTCTCATCAAAAGGATCGGGTAAATGTGAGAACGTAACTGATAGACAGGCTCTGGCTGGAGTTTCTATAGCGCTTATTTCCAGGGCACGTCGGGAAGGCAAGTTCGGAACAAGCAGGCAATGACATTTAAAATCCAGCAGACACCTGGGTGCGGCGGTGCATGCTGGGAGGCTTAGGTAGGAGGATCACAAGTTCAAAGACAGGACAGACAGCTTAATGAGACTAGGGATTCAAGAAGTCCTGAGTAACTGTATGACCCTGAACTTGTCACTCTCTGAGCCTCAGTTTCCCAAGTATTAACTGATGGAAGTGGGCTAGGCTAAAATTCCAACTCTTTTGACTCCCCATATTCTGAAAACCCAGATGAGACAGGGCTTAGCGCTACACTAGTGCCATCTAGTGCCAAAATAGATGCACTGACAATACAAATATATTTGTATAATCAACTGATCTGAAGAGCTAGAATGGAATCAATTCAATTAGAGGTCTTAGAAATCAATTCAAAAGAAGCCAATGCAGAAACGAGGCCTACAATGGAAATGACTTGCTGAAAACACACAGTGGTTCCTGGTGTGCAGTGTGTGTCATACTGAATGACTAAAATACTTTTTAAACCTAAGTACCTAACAAGACAATTAAGTAATTTGTTACTTTGTAGGCTGAAAGTAAGCACCAATAGATAATGGGCATAAATTAACTTTTAAATTACAACGTCAACTTTTCCAAGAGTATTTAAAACATATCTTTAAAAGATACCACTTGCTTTTACATAATTTTCTTTAATTATATGCCTACTACTCAATTTTCCTTTCTCTGCTGGGCTCTACAGTGAATAATCGATAGCGTCATGCTTTATGCTAAACTGAGTTATAGAACCATTTGTTTTGACTTTTTCTACCACATATAATAAAAGCCAACATATTACAATCTAATTCTAAAGCCCTGTGGCTCCCCAGTCTCTCCTTCCTGTATCCCTGGCTGCCTCACACGGCCCAGACACACCTGAGCTGTTGGATGTAGTTTCATTAAACAGGAAATGACCCAGGCCAAATCCAAGGCTGATATCAATACCCTTTGGTGGTTGCATTTACTATAGTGATGCTTATACTCATAATTTTTAAATGTACATTGCCAACTCTTTTATAACCAAAGTTCTCATGTACTAAACCCTACATTCTTCTCCCTAAGGAAGCAAAAGTCTTCACCTGTCAGTTTTTCTGTCTTTCTAAAGAAAATATTCCCCCATTTTAGTGTTTTCCTTTAAACTGAAGGGTCAACAGTATTTTGTATATATTTTTCCTAGAGGGTGTTAATGGTTTGTTTTTCTGGCTACCACAATAAGTATCTCAGTGGGTTCTGGTATTTGCCCACTCTTTTCAGAGAATTCACAATGTGTTTATGGGTCATCTGCGTGGGAGACTTGTCAGACAGATCTCCCTATTAAGACACAGGTATGGCACGTAACAAGCAGGAAAGAAAAGTGCCAGTATTTAATACCTATTGATGAGAACTTACTATAGGCCAGCAACATGCTAGGCCCTTCACATACACTGGGCAACTTTTCTCAGTAGTAAACTGACAGTGGGAGTGTGATTTCCATCGTTATCAAAGCTCAGGAAGATGAAGAGACTCGATCATTTCATGGCCCTTGTGGTTGCTGGTGATCAGAACAGGTTGCAGGCAGCACAGCTCTGCCCTCCCCATTGCACTCCAGGCAGAGCCACAGCCCAGATGTCATCACAGAGCTCATGTTTCTTGGCAGTTATGCAAGTTAGACTGTAGGAGATCCGTTTTTTATTGCTTACCAATATAAGAAAAGAAGAACAAAAAAGGAAGATTCCCTTTTTCCTGTCCATATTATTCACATATGTTCATCCAGTCCTCTCACTGGACTATGACCATCAATCTCTTTTGAGTCTTCTCATTGCAAAGGCCACAAATTCACAAAAGAAATTAACCCTATTTCAAATAAAGGCATTTTCTCCTTTCATAAGCTAACATGAAAGAGAATGTTAACCCCTACAAACTAAGAAAGAGCACAGTACAAGCCCCTGGGATGGTTCAAACCACAGAGAGCTAGGTGGCAGAACTGCGGCTCGTGCACCTCAATGCCCTGGGAAGAGCAGCACGGCTGCCTGTACCTCACTCGTGTCCACGAGGCTCACTTGCCGTCCTGTGCTAGACGGTCCCAAAAGATCAGCCTGACTTCACCCTTGTAAAGGAAGTCCCAAAAGTTTCTTACTAAAGAAAGAAAATAGTTCAGGTCTGAAAGTCCGGGGTTCAGACCACTCCGTAACTTGGCCTCAACCACACGCGTCACGGCTTCCTAACACAGTAGGGAGGGGCAGCGGGGGTGAGGTGAGGCTCACAGCGCAGAAGCTCCAGGCCAGGCTGAAACCCAGCTCCGGCTGTGGCGCCTGCGGGTCAGGCGCAGATCACTCACCTCTTTCCTCCTCTGGGAAGTCAGGGAGAACCAGCATGTGCCTCAGAGGTGCTCAGGATGAGAAACATGTAAACCTTACAGAACAGTACCTGGTCCCTAGTAAATACTCAATAGTAGTTCCTGTTGTCATGAAAACTGAATAAAACAGAAATAATCAAATCCTACGGTTACCAAGAAATTTTCTTCTCTGCACTCTTGGCATTCACATCAGCTACTTTCCTGACGAGAAGCACATTTTCCAAACACTTTTCCTCCTGTCCAGATCCCAGCCTTCCCTCCTGGTTCACTGTACGCTCCCTGCTCCATCAGGACTTCCTGGCCACTGCATCCTCATTCATCACTGGGCACCCAAACACGCTGCCTGCTCACTCTTTTCTCACACCCCATATTTCTCATGCCTCTTTTCCGTTCAACTTACACAAACAGGACAGCAGGAATCTGTCTTATAAGAATTGTCATCTGCCCTTCAATCAAAATGGCTTAAAAGGACTTCACTTTTCCACATCAGCTTAGACTACAGATGCTTAATGGAACTTCCTGTTCTGGGACTAATGCCCTGCCCTTCCTTCCAGTCTCATCTGAGACACTGTTCCTTGTTCTGAAGTTAACGCCTTCATCTTTTCTCTCCACCCCATTCTCTCCTAGGATGACAGTTCTTGCTGATCTTCTTCTCTTTCTCTGTAATAATCCATTGCATTCATTCTCTCATTTATCCATGTAGTTTTTGTTTCTGTCTTCAATCACATGAAGGTCTCAGCATTTTGAAAGGCTTTGCTTTACTCTTCCATCCCCAAGTCCAACACTCCACCCTTGAATCTTATGCCCTGACATGCTCCTAAATGAACAGTGTCTAGAGGTGACACTCATGTCCTTAGCTCACGCCCTCTCTGGTCTTCAGAGTCTGCCTCCGAAAGTCATCAGAGAGCTCCAATCCAGTGACCTCTTCTGGGCCCTCTTTGGACTTTATCATCATCTGTGCAGCGCTACTGACCTTCGTTCCTCTCAGTCTCCATGAACCCTTCCTTGGAGACCTTCTCTCCTTCTAGCCGGGATCTGCTGTGTTCTGCTGCATTCACCTTTCACTGGCATCATTTCTTCTACCTTCCCCCCACTGTGGGGATCCCCAACACAGGGACTTGCCTGCTGTTCTTGTCTAACACTTTTCTGTAAAAAACTTGAAGCCAAGTTCATGATTTCAACTCACTTCCATAAAAAAAGCTCCATCTATGTGCTTAATTCTAACCTCAGTATTGGGCTTTTTTTCAGGCTATTATCTACAAGGATATCAGCCCACACTGTAAATACAGTACCATCTCTTCACAGTCAACATCAAAACTCACATCACCTTCGGGCTGGAGATTTAGCTCAGTGGTTCCAGCGCCTGCCTCGCAAGCGCAAGGTCCTAAATTCGATCCCGGTGACCACATACAATGCTGGGCGTGGAGAGTCACGCCCACCAGCAATCAATACCACACACCACAGTGCTGGGCGTGGTGGCTCACGCCTGTCATCCCAGCACTTGGGAGGCAGAGGCAGGAGGATTGCTGAGTTTGAGGCTTGCCTGGGCTACATAGTGAGCTCAGAGCCAGCCTGAACTACAAAGTGAGACCCTGTCTCAAAAAGGAAAAAAAAAAAACAAACTCACATCACCTTCTCTGCAAAAGACATTTTCCTTTTCTGTGAATTCTCTATGACTATCAATACAGATATTTTCCTTTTCAATAAAAAAGTTGAGAAATTGGCATCCTCTGTGATATCAAGGTCTCCCTTGAAACAAACCCAGGAAATTTTCCTTTGTAAAGACTTAGATCTGTTCTTTTTCACGGGCACTTCAAAAGCCTCTGGTATTCACCTGTGACATTTTTCCTTACTTAAATTTCTTACATGACTTTTTTCATATCACTCTTTTATTCAAAACTCTAAGAGACTCCCACATCTGTAGAGTCAGATAACCCCAAACCAAGAGATTTGTTATGACTTGTATCTAGATTTTCCCTCCACCTCCTAATGCTTCATGTGCTCATGGATGGGGCCACGTGATACTAGAATTAAGGATGTGTGATAATTAAACGGGTTTAGTATGGTTCTGGGTGCGGATAAGAGAAATGCACCTTGAGTGTGGGTGGCACCAATCATCAGGCTTACAGCCTGGGTGCGACATAGAGGGACAGAAGGCAGGCAGGTTCTGCTGCTGCCGCTGCTTCCTCCCTGCCTTGCCACAGGCTGTTTCTCCTCTGCAATGTCTGTCTGCCACGGTGCCCTCCCTTGGAATTAGCTAACTATGGATAGAAACACCTACAAACTGTCAGCTAAAATAAACCTTTCTTCCTTTAACTTTGAGAGTCAGACATTTTGTTTCAGCAATGAGAAAAATAGCTAAGCATTTTAAGCCTTTCACAAACCATTTCTACCCCATCCTTTCCCCTGCACACATTCTACATTCGTGTAGACTAGCATGACCTTCTTCACTCCAGCATCTACGTTTAGGCCACAACAAGCACTTGACAATGACCCCACCCCCACCCCCCACCTCCACCCCCGTTCCACAATCACAAAACATACTGTTCACACTGCAACTTCTGAAAGTGAGCCAGAACCCTAAAACGATTTAAATCATATGGTCCTTTAAAAAAAATGTATTTCTTGATTAGCAAAGCTTCCAACAAACTGGCTTTTTTATATCACTCTAGTTAAAAACATTTTCAAATAAAAAATTATTTTTTGGAAAATACAATATATATTAAAGGAAAACTACATCTTATTTTGTGTAACTTGTACTTTAATTATTAGAACTAAAACAAATCATTTTATCTTCAACACTTAACTTTTTTGGGGTTTTTTTTAGCACTAGGATTAAACCCAGGGCTTCACACATTCTAGGCATGCATTCTATTACCACACTGAGCTACATCCCAGCCTACTATTTAACTTTTAACAGAAAGCATAGTGGCATTTAGAGTAATGCCAGATGTTCCCCCCCACAGACTGAATTTCCAAAATTTTTACTTGGAACCTATTGGGTAAAATAAATTGAACTGTTTGAGAAATAAATTAATGAGTTTCTATTTAGGACATCTGATGTCCTGAATATAAAACTGGCAAATTCAACGAAGTAGTACTAAAAGAACTAGTAGATTAGCAGCTGTGACCTCATCTTTCATATACACAAGGAAAATCTGGTATGGACTAATCTCCTACATTAATTTTGCTTGTTTTCATTTGTTCTAGATAAAAAGTCAACCATTAAAAAAATGACACGAATATTTACCTCCCACAGTTGCATACTAAAGTGTTATCTCTGAATATGGCTTTTTTTTTTTGAGACAGGGTCTTGCTTTGTAGTTCGGGCTGGCCCTGAGCTCACTATGTAGCCCAGGCAAGCCTCGAACTCAGCAATCCACCCATCTCTGCCTCCTAAGTGCTGGGATTACAGGTGTGAGCCACCACACCCAGCACTGTGGTATGTGGTATTGATTGCTGGTGGGCGTGAGTCTCCACGCCCAGCATTGTATGTGGTCACCGGGATCAAACTCAGGACCTTGCGCTTGCAAGGCAGGCGCCGGAACCACTGAGCTAAATCTCCGGCCCTGAATATGGCTTCCTTAAAACAAGCAAACAAACAGGAATCAATTAGCTTTTAGTAAATGTTAATCTTCTTTAGCAGATGAGTCTTTTGGTTTTCATGTTGTCAGCAATATCCCAAAGGCCCCTGCATTGGAGAGTGAAATCCAACAACATTGACTATAAGTGCGCATTTATTCATTAACTGTCTTGACAAATGTAAACTGAGTTTTCAGATCTCTAAAAATTCTACCTTTCCTTCCTTCCTTCCTTCTTCCCTTTTTTCTCCCTCCCTCTCCCTGTCTCTCTCCCTCTCTTTCTTTTTCTCTTTATTTTTTTGAGACAGGGTCTCGCTTTGTAGTTCAGGCTGGCCCTGAGCTCACTATGTAGCCCAGGCAAGCCTCGAACTCAGCAATCCTTCTGCTTCTGTCTCCCAAGTACTGGGATTAAGATGTGAGCCACCAAGACTGGCACTGTGGTATGTGGTACTAATTGCTGGTGGGCATGAGTCACTATAGCCAGTATTGTGATACGTGGTTACCAGGGATCGAACTCAGGACCTTGTGCTTGCTAGGCACCAGAACCACTGAGCTAAATCTCTGGACCAAATTTTACTTTTCTTGCTTGATCTTTTGAGATGGATGTTGCTAAAGGAGGTTTACTAAACTACAAAAAGTCACTACATCATACTTTATAAAAATCGTGGTAGATTTAGACCATACAACAAGTGGCCAATGCCCTACCATAGGGTAGACTACTCTTACATGCTTTATCCTTGGTAGGGCTGCTCTGCCTTTCCTATCTATCTAGCCTCTGAGTTCCCAAGTTTCCACTAATACTGACAACTGGTAGCCAAACAACTTAATGTTCCTCATTGGCACAAATGTCTGATTTACACCAAAGAGTTGACAAAGACAGTGGTATTTCTGTCATTACTATAACCAAGACCTGAAGCTTAAACACTGAAGTACACAGGCATAGTTAGTGCAAGCATCGTGTGTGCTACTTTTGCAAGAGAAATGCTAGTTGAGCTATATGCAGAAAGGATGGGGGAGTGAGGACCAGCCTCTGTCACTCTTTAGATTATAAAGCAAGGACTGCTGCTGCAGGTACTAGATGAAGACTATGGCAGAAGATGAGAGAAAGAAGAGGCTGCCTATGAAACCCACCCTGACCTTTCGATGTCACTATTGAGAAGTCAAGTTCATTTTAAATTTAAAAACCTACAACAACCCTAAACGGGATGGGGTGCTAAGATACCAGGCGTACACAAGGACTGCTACAGATGCTTCGTGAACTCACAAATGGATGCCTTTGCTCAAGTTCCTCCTGGACACCAGGTCCCCTCCTGCACATGAATGCAGGGCCCCGCTCACTCAACACCCAGCTCCTGCCTTAGCTCAAGGACAGGCTTCCTGGCCCCGCAAGGCACAGCGACCGCGTACCTCCCCTGTACTGCCACAACCCTGCTGCCTGCGCACGCTCTTAACACTGCCAGTGCTGTCACACAACCTTACAAAGGTAAGTTAAGGAAAACACCCTTTTTAAAGGAGGGAGAAAAATTTTAAAAAGGAAAGGAAAACTGTGTTGAGTTAGGCTACAAAAAATGATGGGAAGTAACATTTTCCCTTTTCAGTACCATACGTATTGGTTTAATGTCTAAGCAATTTATTTGGTTTTTGCATAAAAGTGGAGGGCAATGGAAATAACAGCTATCTAAGAACAGGAATAAGGGTTTATATCTTAATTCTTGTCCTCAGTCTGTGAAAACCTGGCTGGCAAATTTAATTCAATTTCCCTCTATTTTCTTCAGCTTCCAATGCCCCCCGAACCCCAGAAGTAGCAGTTTCCCATTGTCACTTGGGAAAATGGAACAGACAGGAACGAGTAAATGCTAGCTGAGAATCTCAAAAGCAGAAATGTAAATGTCACACGACTTCTGGTTCACTAACAAATGCTGCATAGAAAACGCCTTTAATTTTATAGCCCACCCCTGGTATGACACCAAATATTTACTCCTATTTTTATATCAAAGCTATTTAAATACCTGAGTTTGTCTAAATTTCGTTATTAATATTGATGGATTAGATCAGAAAAAGAGGGTGGAATTTTTAGAATTCTGCTTTTCTATTTCCTTTTATGTGGGTCTTAAAGAAGACAACACAGCACAGAGGAACACCCCTCCTTCAGAGAGAGTTCCACTTCGATCGCAAGTGGAGTCCATGGTGTGCAAGTGTGCATCTTGCAGTAGTTCTGTACAACTACGGCATCAAATGTCTACATACTTTGGCACAGCTAACAACAGCCTGCCTGAATTGGATCCATATGACAGGCTGCAAAATATCCTCACATAACATCTGTTTGTACTATGACTCTGCTTTGAACAATTGTCATTTCTTTGTCTATCTAAGTAATTAGTTCTAAATTATATAATGAAGCCATCAAGCCCTGTCAAGTCCACTCTTGCAACTTTGCTCACATTTTCCTTCATTTCTAGGGCTCCTCCCACACTGTTAACCATCAAGGCCAACACAAGAGCATTATGACTTTCTCCTAACTGCCTACATCAAACATCTCCCACAGCCACTGTTGCCCAAACAGTACAGGGCCCAGAACAAAACTATCCTGCAGTGGTTATCTGTCTGCTGGAGAAAAGTGGTTTAGCCTCACATTTAAGACCTTTCACAACCCAAGTCCAGCCTGGTATTGCCACACTTAACTGCCCTACTCACCAACTGCTCTGTGTCCTCGATACGCACGTGCTCTCTCCGAGTGAGGCCTTGACCGACTCCTCCCCACCTGGCTGCTCTCAGCACTGCCCTCCTTGACCTATTCAAGCGTGACCTGATTCCAAAGGCAAGTCCAGCATTTGCTTTCAATGTCTATGGAAGGTAGAAATGCTCTTTTTGGCCTCCCAGTATAAACTGGTACTTTACAAAAACCTACTCGGTGTTCCTTAACGTGTCACACTATGAGCTAATTTGTCCGTCTGTTTGAGCAGGTTGTATACAAGTTACAAACTATCTGCCATTTCTTTATCCTTTAGTTTATTATTATATGCATAGCAGATAATTAGTATATATTTGAATAAAGATATTTATTCACTCATTCAAAATATGCTTATTGAATTTCAAATGTTATAGGCACAAGGAAATTATGAATTAATCATACCAATAGGAACTCCTGCCTTCATGGAATGTACACTCTAGCAGAAAAAAAAACAGATTTTTCTCAAAAAATAAGTGATGCATAACATTAGAAGGTGCTGAGTGCTATGGAGAAAATGAAAGCAGAGAGGGAAAATTAGAAGCCTATAGTGTGGAGTGCGATTTAAATAAAATGAGGACAAAGGGCCTCACTGAGGGAGCGATATTTGAGCGAGGACTGAGTGGGCTGAGGGAACAGGCAGACAGCTACCCAGGAGGAAAGGCCAGGAGCGGGAAGAGCAAGTGCCAGGACCCTGAGGCCAGGAGGCACCTGGGGAATTCAAAGAAGAACCAAGAGGACAAAACACAGGAAGGGGGAAGAGGAAGAAGAAAAGAGAAAAAAGGACACAGAAGCTCAACCACAGAGGGATTCTGGCTATCACAGGAGGGCAGTGAGGTGAGGGATGACCCATCTGGCCCAAATTTGAAAGGATTAATTGAGATAATCACGGAGAAGAGCCAGATGAGGGCAAAGAAAAAGTCAGAAGGTCAGAAAAAGAAGAAACATAGTTAATTAGAAGAAATGATGGGAATTTGGATGGGTGGCAAGACGTAGTTCAATTCTGGACATACTTCCAGAATTACGTTAGGTGCACCCGCTAGGATTTGCTAATGGATTAAATAAACTAAGGCATAGCTTAGTTACTTTTATTGTGGCTGAGACAAAATACCCAACACCCATGAGTTATGGGAGGAAAGGTTTATTTAGCTCAGTTTGTAGAGGTTTCAGTTCCTTGATGGCTGACTTCAAGGCAGGTGGCATGGCAGAGGGGCATCACAGAGTGGAGATAGCTCATGACAAGCAAAAGACAGTAAGAACAAGCAACCAACCAGCGACAACCCTCACTCAGTCCCTTACGCTGTGTCCACACTCCCTGCCTTCAGGGCAGGTGCCCAGTGCACTAACCCGGCACTGCACTATGAATCAATCCCAGCATCACACATGATATCCAGCCACCTCTGAAAAGCCCCATCGATGACTGCCTGAGGCTAGACACAACCCCAACAGAGTAGAACGGAAGAGGAATCAAACGTAACTCCAAGGGTGGACAGGGTTGTCACTTACAGGAGCAAGGGCAAGCTTGGGAAGAACAGATTTCAGGAGGCAGGAAACATTTCAGATACTGGAGATACTAAGTCAGAGCAACCAATGAGAAGATTAAGTAAGCAGTTAGATGCAGGGGTCTAGAGTTCAGGGGAGAAGGCAGAATTGAAAATAGAATCTTATCAATTATAGATAATAATTAAAGCTATGGGAACTGATAAAACCAAGAGCGTGAATGTATACAGAGACAGCCAAAAACTTAAGCACCAGTGAAGGACACTGAGAAGGAACAGCCGGCATGGTGGGAAGAAAAGGAGGACGTTGACATGTCGAAGACAGACTGGGAGCTTGAGAAAGCAATTCCTGGTCTGCAATGGACCTGACACTGATTTAGCTGAGATTATGCAGGCCAAAGGGGGGAACTCATCCCCCCACTCGGACATCACCTGTGACGAGGTGAATGCTAGGCAGAGGCTACTAAGAGAAACAGGTAGTTTTCCAGAAAAGTAAAGTGAATATGGAGTAACTTCTATTTTCTATTTTTAAAAGTGTTATAATCAAGTTAGAGGAGGGTTTCTCATAATCATAGCACTATGACATAATGGGCCAGATATCTGCTATTGCATAGTCTGGGCTTTGCAAATTATGGGGTGTTCAGCAGCATCCCTGGTCTCTCCTCACTGGGAGCCAGTAGTACACATCCTCATTTCCCCAACAAGAAAAACCAAAAATGTCTCCACAAGGTGTCAAATGTCTCTAAGGGAACAAAATTATCTCTGGTTGAAACCACTGAGACAGTAGAAGGTGTCAATACGAATCAACTCATCAGTATACTTCAAGCCTCCCTGATAATACAGCCATGCACTTCCACGTGTATCTCACACTCACCTACTCTTTCCACGTGTATCTCACACTCACCTACTCTTTCCACGTGTATCTCACACTCACCTACTCTTTTCTTGTGTATCTCATACTTGCCTACTCTTTTCTCCAGGGTTACTAGACACCTGATTTGGAAGGTTCTAATTGTCTTCACTACTCAGAGTACAAAAAATAAGCAGTGGGCTCAACTTGTCATTAAAGATGCACTTTTTGGCAAGGTGTGATAGCATACCTATAATCCCAGCACTTGGGAGGGTGAGACAAGAGAATTATGAGGTGAAGGCCAGCCTGAGCTAAGTAGCAAGTTCAAGACCACCCAGGACTAATAAGTCTCTGTCTCAAAATAAGTAAACATATATTTAAAATATTAACAAAACAAATATACTTCCACACATCTCATTTTTTCAATGTGAAAGGCACTCTGCATGACTACCCAGTTAGGAAATGACCATAGCTGCACATTCATGTTCATAGCAGCATTGTATGGAAAAACCAATAGGATTAGGGAGAAAAAAACCCAAGTGCCCACCAGATGCATGGATAAGTAAAACACAGGATGTACGCACAGTAGTACATCACCCTTAAAAAAGAAGGAATTTCTGAAAATGAGAATTAACTCATGTTATATACTGGTGGTACAAATTCCCAATGTTGAGTGTGACCGTGATGTGTATATAAAACGTATCAATAAGGAATTCAATTAAAAAAAAAAAGGAGGCTCTGGTACATACCAACTCTAAAAGGGATAAGGCATTAAATTAAGCAAAACAAATCAGTCACTAAAGGACAAATACCATATGATTCTGCTTTTAGATGATATATAGAGCAGTTAAACTCATAAGACTGAGAGTATATGATGGTTACCACGGGAGGAAAAGGAAATAAGAACTATTTAATGGGAACTCAGTTTCAGTTTTATAAGAAAAAATTCTGGACACGGTTGCCCAACAATATGAATGTATTTAAATTAATACTACTGAATTATGCACTTAGAAGTGGTTAAGATGATAAAGTATATGTTTTGTGGGTTGTTTTTTTTTTACCAAAATTTAAGAAAAAGAATGTCAGCTTTGGGGTTAAATCATCTGGAGTCAAACAGTGGCAGAATGCCAAAGAGGTACCTGGCTCACAGTGAGGGAAGCTCTGTAGCTAATTCTAAACCAACACATCAACTAGAGCTACACCAAGTCATGCTGCGCGTTTGTCAGGAGCTACATGTGCCTTTTGAATTGGTGGAAGAAGATAGTTAAAAAGTGATCATTTCTGATAAAAATCATTTTACTGGGCTGGAGGGTTAGCTCAGTGGTTCCGGCGCCTGCCTCGCAAGCGCAAGGTCCTGAGTTCAATCCCCAGAAACCACATACAATGCTGGGCGTGGAGACTCATGCCCACCAGCCATCAATACCACACACCACAGTGCCAGGCGTGGTGGCTCACGCCTGTAATCCTAGCACTCGGGAGGCAGAGGCAGGAGGATTGCTGAGTTCGAAGCTTGCCTGGGCTACAAAGTGAGCTCAGGGCCAGCCTGGACTACAAAACGAGACCCTGTCTCAAAAAAAGAAAAAAAAAACATTTTACTAACTGAATAACTTTAAGTATAAAATAAGGTTAATCTCTTTCCCCCTGAAAATTAGATTCACTCCTGTGGATTTCTCAAGCATTAAGAGTCCCAGATCCCTTTTTGTGTTCGTTTTTCAAACCTTAAAATAAAAAAACTTTAAGCACTCAAATATCTGTGTAAATAAGCGTACACATTTCTCCTTTAATTTCAACAACCCATTCTATATTTATGCAACTAATTATAAAGATCTCTTATTACTGACTTCAGTAATTACTTGCAGACTCCTACATGGTCTATAGTTTTGACTTATTTCCTTCCTAACATACTTGTTCAAAATGGTGCCTAATTTTAACAGCTATATCAGTGCTAAGGAGGGATAAGGGAAAGAAATAAAATGAAACAGAAAAGTTAAAGCAACAGGAAATAAGAGAACCCACCTGCACACGTTTGGTGACAAACAAGAAGTAGAAGAGGCTACATTCTTAGCTCCCTGATGACTAGCATACCAGTCATTAGGATAAAAATGGGTGCTCACTCAGCAGTCATCAAACCCCAAGGAAACCAAGCCCCGAGAGCAGGTAGGATTTCATGAACTGTCTGACCTGCATGGGATTAATCTTAACCGAGCGTTCAAAGCACTCCACACATTCTTGAAACTCCTTGTTCCGAAGATGAAGGAGGGCTTTGGAGCGCTGGGCCCGAGCGCTGCGGTGCTGGGACAGCTCCCAGGCCTTGTCATAGCAGGAGTGATCTCGGAGGACATCTCCCAGCAGGCAGTATAAACCTGGTGTTTCTTTTTTCTCCAGCTCTTGCCTAAGGATTTCCTCTGCCTAGAAACAACAACAGAAATTACAAAAGTGCTTAATTGTGACCGACTCTACTTTTTATCACATATATGTCTTTTATTCTGTATGATCTAAATTTTTAACATTTGTGATTTCTGCTTATTTCATGCAGCTAGGACATAGGCTGCATGAGAGACCCACAGATAATACATATGGTACAAAGAAGACAGACACAAAGAGGAAGAGGTGAATCCTGCTTTTCTGGCCTTCTGGACCCTCCAGGGAAAAGATCTGGGGAAAAACCATGCAGGCCCCTGGTTCTCTGTTCTGGTTGTCACCATTGTGGTCATGTTTTTAGAATAATGCATTTAATTCACCTCTACCAAGTAACAAGGAAAAGCATGTTTCTTTTCTTTTCTCCTCTCTTGTTGCTTGCTTTTTTAATGCTATGGTTAGGGAACTTGGGACTCCTAGGCTAAGAAATTTATAAAAGAAAGGGCATGATACAATTTAGTAAGCATCATGAAATAACTATCTCTTAACCAAAGAACATCTCAGCTCACAAATAAAACTGATTTCAGATGTCCCATTCACATGCGTTCCTAAAGTTCAGGCTGGCCTCAAACTCATGGGGATTCTCTTGCCCCAGCTGCCTGAGTGTTGGTATTACAAGCACGCGCCACCACTCACCCTATTCACTTTAGAAATTAAAACTATCCCCCATTTGCTTACCAGGCTTGGGTATTATTCCTGTAAATCCTTAATTCAAAGCTACCTCATCATTCAGGCTAATCCTGTTCTTGTTACTGCTCATTCCTGACTCTCTCCTGTCCAAGTCTGCTGCCCATTTCCGGTAAACTTCATCAGACAGCTAAAAGCATGTGTAATTGCATGTTTTGCAACCTCACACACATGAGCACCTTCCTATAAACAGCACGTCATTGCCAAAGATGCTAAGCTAGCCAGGAAAGCCACCTCTACTAAAGCTACAATGAGACTTTAAAGTCCCTGAGATATGTAAGCTGGCAATCTAAAAGCATATGTTTGGCTTACTTCAGGTTGGATGGATCTTTGGTTTTTAAGCCGTATAGTTTCTGTGAAATCTTTTAAAAGGAGGATATGCTTCTGAAGTGTCTTTGGATGTTGGCTCCTGCATGTGTGACACAGTATGGGTAATGTTTCAAGTCGAGCATGAAGAAGGAACCTGAAGTGATGCAACCGTTTCTAAGAGAAAACAATTCAGACAGCCAGAGTAGAAGAGTACACTGATTACCCAAGAACAAGACAAACAGAAACATCTGGGCTGACTTGGACCACAGAAGCCCCAAAGGGTGCTGAGCACCCTGTACCTGCAGAGGCAGCCGTCCTCTGTCGGTCAGTCAGATGCTGCCTACAACACAATGATGGTGACATAGTGTGGGGCATCCTCTGTTGCCCCCAGACATATGAACGATCTTATTTTTCTAACCTGTAAAATTTTGTTAATTTATAGGTGGAAACCATGAAATTCCATGGTGAAAGAGATTCTAAGGGTAGCAAGGCTGAAAAAACTGGCTCATAATTTAAATCAGGTTGAATTAAGATACTCACCACAAAGTTTTGATTCACAGTGCTAAATGTTAGAGACAGTTCTAAATTATCTGCCCAACTGCTGGACTAAAACCTGGACTCAAACATGTCCAAAACTAAACAAAGCTGAGATACCAGAAATTCCTTGGTGTAATGTGGAAGAAGGAATTCAACAACTTAGAACAAAGAGGTTATTGTTAATTTAACATTTACAACTACCCCCCCCCCCACTCTGTCCTCCAGCAGGCCCCAGGGGCTATTCCCTTCACCAAGGCTTTGAGAAATACATTACAAGTGAGAGAACTGGCATTCTGGTGAGGTGCTGTAGTAGACTTCCTATAGAAGCTGGGGAGAAGTTTAGCATGGATCTGAAGGGAAAGACTGACATGAAACTTCAGGGCCAAATGAGATGAGCAGCCAGCTAAGTTCAAAGTGGATCTGTGTAACAGTGTTTTTAAAAAAGCTTTGCTTTGGAAAGCAGATGCCTGAGTCTCCGCACTAAGACACTGTCTCTCTCCCTCACACAAAGGCATTTCACAGACTCAGAACTTCTCAAATAAAAATAAAGTGTAGCCAGTACCATTTAGGAAGAACCCAGCAATAACAGTTCAGTAACATAACTTCTCAGGTCTTTTCCAAAGAAGTAAATGTAACCATTTACTAAGTGCCTTCATGCTGAGGAAAAAGAAATACCTATGTTTTAGAGTTAGTGGTTAGTTGACGCTCATCCTTGAAAACCTGAACATAGCTACGAAGAGAGAAGCAGTTCACAGCATCCATCAGCCCACCCTGCGGTGGTTCCCTAGCTCCCCACACACAGCTGGATGAGCCTTAGCAAGCAGGAAGTGCCCCCCTGAATGACTACGGCACAGAGCCCAAGCAGAAGCCCTTCAAGCTCCCTCTCCCTCCTAAGTAAGTAAAGGCAAAGCATGCATGTTTACAAGAGGCACAGGAAAGTGTGACGCTAGCAAAACCTTGGAAGACATACTAGGAAGAGTGGGTAGATGGGGGGAGGTTCACTGATTTATTTAAACTAAGAAGACAGATGGATCTTGGAAAACACCATGGATTATTACAAACTAAATGCAGGAGTGGCTCCAAGTGTAACTACCACCCCAGATGTGATTTCTTTATGGGGGAAACACACTGCGAAGCAGGGAGTGATACAGTAAGTATGCATTTCTCTACCTAATAACCAGAAACACCAGATCCAGTGGGCCTTCACTAGTACAGAAAAAAATTATACTTTCCTATCTTGCCTCAACAATACATGAACTTTATGCTATAATTTAGTCTCCAAAGACCCTATCGCATTAGACCTCATCAGTCAATGATCTTAATGACATCACACTAATAAAATTCAAGAAATAAATCAAAACATAAAAATTGTATGTCAATGTTAAGCAAGCCAACTGGAAATGATTAGATGCTTGACATCTTAATTTGTTACTAGAAAAATGTTTGATACATAAAAATTCATTTACCTCTAAGGAACTCATCTATCATCTAGTAAATAAAACATGGTTTTTAAAGTCAATGTTTAATCCTATCTGTCCTAGGAATGCTTCATATCGAGACCCTTTTTGAAAAACATTTCTAAAATTTCTCCCTATGGGAAATCTTTAACTATATAGCACGATCTGTCAAATAGCCTACCTGCTAGCAGTCTGCCACTTTGCAAAACAGTAAGCCCCTAAATTAAATCCTAAATCCCTCATGTTCACAGGTATTGGATTACGCTACATTAGCTTGTTTAACATGGGAACTACGCTTCCTAAAACCCTGTTCATTCTGTGTCCACATCAGAGTCAGCCAGAGGAGCACCTGCTGGGGACTGAAAGGCAGAGTGAAGCAACAGACTGCCCGGCACTGCTGTCCCAGTCAAGTACACGTCACCAGAGATGTGAAGCCCCCGATCCAGCTCACCCTCCTGTGAGCACCATCCTTCTCTTTCCAGCTGGCGGCCCAGCCGGTCAGTACAACTCCAGGTCCCATTAGACTTTTTCTGTGGACTCAGGGCTGTTAGCCACCAAGATACTCTGCTCTCCACAGAGCTCTCCCTAAGCTTCCCTTCCACAGTCCTACTTCAATGGCTGGAAGCCTTGGGCTTCGAGGCTTGCAAATTCTGATTTATCAGTGCTTCCAGTGAACTAGTAAATGATTGATTCTTCCCTGTCCAGGGATTCCCTCTTCCCCACACCTTCATTCCTCTAGCTCTTCCCATATGTAAAATCTAACGCCTTTAGTAAATCTCTTATTCTTAATTATTCAAAGAGGATTTGCTTCCATAAATGAGCAACTCTGAGCAACACTTTTTTACCTTTTAAACTCCCTGTGAATCCTTCCATTTGACAATGGTTTGTAGGACAGTTTCTATGCAATGTACTGTTAAAAGGATTATCTCAATCCCTCCAACAATCCTGAGAAGGTATTATTATATTATATATTATAATATATTATATATTATTATAATACCTATTTTTAAGTTAAGGAAATAAAAGCTTAGATCCTATGTCAATGATCAGCCTCAAACCAAAAGATACTAGGTTGAAAAGTACTTGTTTCCCACTTTAATACTATGTCACAGGTGGACATTAGCAGAAATAGTATAAGAAAATTTTCTCTATGATAGAAGCAACCAGAAAACTAGCAAAAAAATATCAGAACCAACTTTTTGAGAAGTGTGAAATCTACCAAACCTATAGTAATACAGGAAGCATTTATTCAAGAGAAATGGCTAAAAACAACAAGCTTTGTGGCATTTTAATACGTGTCATTCCTAGTCTTTCTTCTCCACAGGTACCCTACATTAATAATAGGATCCAATGTCCAGACCATCAAATTATACTCTCAAAAGCATAATCTGCACAGTAGGCATGAAAACAACAGCTCTCAATTATGGCAGCCACCAGAGGGAGAAGAATGGGTTTCGAGCTGCTTGAAAGCCTCATTCCCCAAAACTGTCATTATATCCCCAGACTGGCAATTCCCTAGAAGAGCCCGCTCCCAGGGCTGTCTATCTGACCCAATTCTGAGTTTGTTCAGTGAAAGCTTTTGACAAAAACAATTAGAGACAATGTCACAGCTGCCTGAGGTGGTAAATAACAAGGTGACAAGGGAATTTAAATGGTACTCTAGGAAGAACCTATTTAACAACAGCAACAACAAAAACCACTGGAACTGGAAAATAAAAGACATGACCTATAGATAACAAATAGCAAAATGACAGACATAAATTGTATATCATCAGTGATTAATTGTAAAGGGATTTAATACCCCAATTATCGCAGGGGTTTACAGAGGGGATAGAAAAAAACATGACCCAACTAAATATCATCTATAAGAAACATAGTTTAGATTCAGACACATAAATAAGTTCAAAGTGGAAAACAAAAAGGAAAAAATTATATCACATAAAACAAAAAAAGACCTGAAACAGCTATATGATCACAGATAAAATATCCTTAAGACAAAAATATTCTGTATTTTCATGCTAAAATGTTCATCCCATCAAAAAGATATAACAAGGGGCCGGAGATTTAGCTCAGTGGTTGCAGCACCTGCCTCACAAGCACAAGGCCCTGAGTTCGATCCCAGTAACCACATACAATGCTGGGCATTGTGACTCATGCCCACCCGCAGTTAGTACCACATACCACAGTGCCAGGCGTGGTGGCTCACACCTGTAATCCCAGCACTCGGGAGGCAGAGGCAGGAGGATTGCTGAGTTCAAGGCTTGCCTGGGCTACATAGTGAGCTGAAGGCCAGCCTGAACTACAAAGTGAGTCCCTGTCTCAAAAAAAAAAAAAATAATATAACAATTACACATGTATATAATAACAGAATCCTAATTCACATAAAGCAAAAACCAACAGAACTGAAAAGGAAAATAGATAATTTAACAATAATATTTGGAGACTACATGTAACCTCAGTAATGGACAGAACAACTATACAAAAGATGGAAATTAAAGAGCTGAACATCAGACCTAATAGACATTTATAGGACATTCCACTTAATGTATTTTTCTTAAGTGTATTTAAACATTCTCCAGGATATACGATATATTAGGTCATAATATAAACTAATAAACTTGAAAGGACTAAAGTCATACAACGTATGTTCTCCTCCACAGAGGGTGGTGCACACCTGTAAGCCCAGTACTCCGGAGGCTGAGAGAGGGGAAATCCCAAGTTCAAGGCCAGCCGATCAGGATACATAGTGAGTGTGAGGCCAGCCTGAGGTACAGAGTGAGAGCTTGTCTCAAAAAAATAAAGATTTGGCCGGGTGTGGTGGCTCACGCCTGTAATCCCAGCACTCGGGAGGCAGAGACAGGAGGATTGCTGAGTTCGAGGCTTGCCTGGACTACATAGTGAGCTCAGAGCCAGCCTGAACTACAAAGTGAGACCCTGTCTCAAAAAAAAAAAAAAAAAGATTTGTTCTTCAATCACTTGAGATTAAATTATAAATCAATCACCAAACAAATTTGGGGATCACATAATTTGTGATTAAACAGCATACTTACCTGCTAAGTAATCAATGAGTCAAAGAAGAAATCACAGCAAAATTAAAAACATACTGAGATGAGTAAAAACAGAAAGTAATACGCCAAAACTCATGGGAAGCATGCTTAGAGGTAAATTACAGTGATCAGTGCCAATGATGAAAAGGAAAAAGAACTTGTCAATAATATATATATGAGTAAGCAGAAAAGGAAGGACAAACTAACCTCAAAGTAAGCACAGGAAAAAAGAATAATACAGAAGTGAGTGTAAGTAAAAGGAATAGAGGATACAAAAATATCAGAGAAAAATCAACAAGCCAAAAGATGGTTCTGGACACACATTTTTTTTTTTTTTTTTTTGCTTTTTGGAGACAGGGTCTCGCTTTGTAGTTCAGGCTGGCCCTGAGCTCACTATAGTGCCCAGGCAAGCCGCCGCGAACTCAGCAATCCTCCTGTCTCTGCCTCCTGAGTGCTGGGATTACAGGCGTGAGCCACCACGCCCGGCATTGTGGTATTTGGTGTTGACTGCTGGTGGGCATGAGTCTCCACGCCCAGCATTGTATGTGGTTTCCGGGGATTGAACTCAGGACCTTGCGCTTGCGAGGCAGGCGCCAGAACCACTGAGCTAACCCTCCGGCCCGACACACATATTATTAAAGTGATAAATGAAAGAGGAGATACTGTTACCAGCCTTACAGAAATAAAGGTATTGTACACCACAGGTACCCTACATTAATAATAGGATCCAAAGTTCACACCATGAAATTATATTCTCAACAGCACCTACTTGATGATCAAAAAACATTGTTCTACAAATATTTATTCTACTTTTTCTGGGGGGGCGGTGATAGGGTCTGGCTTCAAACTCATGGCAATACTCCTGTCTCAGCTTCCCATGTGCTAGGATTACAAGTATGAACCACCACATGCAGCTTTATTCTACTTCTAAATACATTGCATTACAGAGTGAAGATCCACAAGAGTAAGATCTAGCTTTTATGACCCATGCAAGACAAAGTAACTGCACAAAATAAAGATTAAACAGTGATCAAGGAAATCTTCCCATTTGGAAATGCTAAGTTGTCAAGGATTTCACCTTGGCGAGTGACTTCCTCCACCAACTCTCGCGGACTATACGCTTCTAAGAAGGAGGAACACAGTGCATGGAGCAGAACTTGTTACCAAATGCTAATAACTCTGGGCGCCTAACTCTGGAAGACAGGCATGGAGGGTCACAGTGAGGCAGCTTTCTAGAGAAGGTTGGGGACCCTAGAGCAGTGACTTTGCCTGGTCTGAGCGGACCTTTTCTCAGATAACTATCCACATTTTTGTGTGAGGTAAGTTAATTCTTTCTCCTTGAGATCTTACGCCTCTTCTCCCTGCCAACAGAATTATCTTTCCCCAGGGAAGGGCTTGCAGGCAATATTTTCTTTCTTCAACTAGTCACACTGCATTCTTCAGTCTCCAAATGTTCTAGTGTTCCCCTCCTTCCTCCACTTATCCTCTCAATCTACATAATTTATTACCAAATGAAGAAATACAAAAGATGCCCAAGTCCGTAAAAGAGAGCACTAAGACCCTATCACGACCTGTCATATCCCTTTTGCTGTATCAACATGTGACTGGCCAGAAACCTTCACAGAATGAAAAGGATTGGGAGTTTCTAGCTATGAAGTGCTACTTTCCTGAGGAAAAATGTAGATACACATTTTTAGAGGATACAAGAAAGTTTTCATCTAAATGTCCGTTAATCAGGATAAAAAGATATCCTCACAATTGCAAAGAATATTTGACTGGGACAGCGGGCTGCAATGAATCTGCAGTGCTTGCAAGAACTCAAATTCAAGTCCCAAAGGCCATTCTCCTAAGCCTTGTCTACATACCAATCTCAGCTATTCCAACAGTCTATTTTATTATGTAATTCTACACAACTCATTTGTTATTCTTTTTTTTTTTTTTTTTTTTTTTTGCTTTTGAGACAGGGTCTCGCTTTGAGGTTCAGGCTGGCCCTGAGCTCACTATGGTGCCCAGGCAAGCCGCCGCGGACTCAGCAATCCTCCTGTCCCTGCCTCCCGAGTGCTGGGATTACAGGCGTGAGCCACCACGTCCAGCATTGTGGTATGCGGTGTTGATTGCTGGTGGGCATGAGTCTCCACGGCCAGCATTATATGTGGTTACCAGGGATCGAACTCAGGACCTTGCGCTTGCGAGGCAGGCGCCGGAACCACTGAGCCAACCCTCCGGCCCTCATTTGTTATTCTTAATACAATTATGTGGGAATGGCCACACAGGAATAGTGAACCTCCACACGAAATTCAGTGAGCCAAGACTCAAGAAGAACCTAAGCTTACAGCTAGAATATGATTCTAATTGCTTTGCCAGGGATACCTGTACTGCACATAGCAAAGATCACCCACTCCAATGCCCAGAAATTGCCAGTTTTTGAGAATGAAAGTAGTTTGGTGAATGAGAGTCCAAGATGTATTAGATTTTTCTTTGCATGAGCCAATGAACTTTCCTTTTCTGCCCAAGAAAATGTGTGCTAATCTTTTACAATCAAGAGTTCTATTATATCTTTAAAATCATGTTGTATGATTCATTCTATAGACTTCTAATTATAAGAGGAAGATGAGAGAAAATGTAGTTACTTTCAGTCAGTATGTAAATGTCAGTTTGAGGCAAAATAAAATAGAAAAAAAACAAGGAAATTCACAATCTTAAAAATAATTTATGGGGCCGGAGATTTAGCTCAGTGGTTCTGGCACCTGCCTCGCAAGCACAAGGTCCTGAGTTCGATACCGGTACCACATACAATGCTGGGCGTGGTGACTTACACCCACCAGCAATCAATACCAATCAATACCACCAGCAATCAAGCCCCCACTGTACTCATTGGTCAGTTGTATCCCATCTACCTTTTTTGAGTCTTGTTGGTAACCCCCTATTTCAGGCCCACCTCACCTTGTGGCTTTGCTCCATAAAAGCCCTCTAAAAAGTGAGGTGGGAGGGTTACCCACTTTCTGGGTTCCCCCCTTCTGTCTCTCTTAAGGCACACACATAGCACAGTGCCAGGTGTGGTGGCTCACGCCTATAATCCCAGCACTCAGGAGGCAGAGACAGGAAGATTGCTGAGTTTGAAGCTTGCCTAGGCTACATAGTGAGCTCAGGGCCAGCCTGAACTACAAAGCGAGACCCTGTCTCAAAAAACAAAAAATAAAATAAAATAATTTATGGATAAGTACCAACTCCACAGAAGGAACATATACACTGTGTACTGTAAATGTGTACGAAAAAAAATAAACGAAGGGGACTGAGGGATAGAGGGGAAAGGAATGGAAATTAAAAAAAAAAAAAAGGAACAAAGACGTGTTACACATCTGCTTTATCCACTCACCAGTTGATGGACATTTGGCCTGATTCCAAGATTTAGTATTACAAACTGTGCTGCTATAAACCTGGGTGCTTATGACACTGTGGTATAATGCTTTTAATTCTTTTGTGAGGATACCCAACAGGGAAACAACAGGGTCAAATTGGAACTCTAATCCTAGTTTTTTGAGAAAACTCCACACTCATTTCCACGATGGTTCCACCAGTCTACACTCCCACCAACAGTGGAGAAGGTTCCTTTTCCCCACAGGCCCACCAGATCTGTTATTAGTTGATTTCTTCATAGCTACCATTCTTTCTGGAGTGAGATGGAATCTCAGCATTGTTTTCTCCCGCATCTCTCAAATGACCAGTGGATAAACATATGGCTTTTCAAGCAAGACCCTCTAAGGCTTCATTTCTCATTGGACCCTATTCAATCAAAAAGTTGCTGAAGTAACTATGCTTGTCATTTACCCATTGGTTAGCCACAGTTTGCCCATTTCTTTCAAATCTTATTGGAAGCCCCCACTGTACTCATTGGTCAGTTGTATCCCATCTACCTTTTTTGAGTCTTGTTGGTAACCCCCTATTTCAGGCCCACCTCACCTTGTAGCTTTGCTCCATAAAAGCCCTCTAAAAAGTGAGGTGGGAGGGTTACCCACTTTCTGGGTTCCCCCCTTCTGTCTCTCTTAAGGCAGAAGCTTTCTCAATAAAATTTTCCTACTCAAAAAAAAAAAAAGATATGGCTTTTGTATAAAATGAAATACTACTCAGCCACAAAGAATGATAAACTTGAGACATTTATGGCTAAACAGATGCAACTCATGGCCAACCTCATAAATGAGATAAATAGGATACACATGTGTAAATACTATATCCTTCCTCTAGCATGAGAAACAGAAGGGGTAAATGAGGTCCAAAACGTATAGTAGGTATTGTGAAATGTTCAAAAGGGGAAGGGAGAACCAGGGAGCGGGGACAGAGGAAAGCAAAGGAGGGAAAGAAATAATATGAAAGGAAAGGAAAAAAATAGAAACAAAGCTTATGTATATAGAATATGGAGGGGTTAAAGGGAGGGAAGGGGAATGGGAAAAATAAGAATCAATATATACCACGTACAGGCACAAATTTTCAATGATGAATGTGATCATAATGTATACCTAAAATGTACCAACAACCTCAATTTTAAAAAGATATGTTATGCATATGTACCAACTGTCCAAAAGGAATATAAACATTATGTATTACACATATGTACCAATAAGCTAAAATAATACAAAATAAACAAAATTATCCTTTTTTTTTTTTTTTTGCTTTTTTGAAACAGGGTCTCGCTTTGTAGTTCAGGCTGGCCCTGAGCTCACTATGGTGCCCAGGCAAGCTGCCGCGAACTCAGCAATCCTCCTGTCTCTGCCTCCTGAGTGCTGGGATGACAGGCGTGAGCCACCACGTCCGGCATTGTGGTATGCGGTGTTGATTGCTGGTGGGCGTGTCTCCACGCCCAGCATTATATGTGGTTACTGGGGATGGAACTCAGGTCCTTGCACTTGCGAGGCAGGCACCAGAACCACTGAGCTAACCCTCCGGCCCCAAAATTATACTTTTAAAACTGTGGCTTCAGGAGACAAAGTTACCTAAGGATGTAATTATTTTTCTCCATCTAGAGTAAAGACTCCTAAATTCTTAAGTTTTAAAGAAACACAACAGATGAGGCCCTTGACTTTTACCTGTAAAATGGGTCTTTCTCCTATAAAAAGAGCCTTTAGTTGTGGACAGACCACTACCTTTCACCCTTAGAAAAGGAATCACCTTTCACATGTAAGTTGAGTTTGTGCTTATAAATTTGTAAACGTCAAAGATTTTTACCCCTCAAAACTCACAAATATATTATCCCCAGGCCATAATGATACAGGAGATTGGGGTATAGCAAAACTGGCTGGGGAGATAGGCAAGGCCTGCTAATTAAAAAATCCCAGAATATAGCCGGGCATGGTGGCTCGTGCCTGTAATCCCAGCACTCGGGAGGCAGAGGCAGGAGGATTGCTGAGTTCAAGGCTTGCCTGGACTACATAGTGAGCTCAGAGCCAGCCTGAACTACAAAGTGAGACCCTGTCTCAAAAAGGAAAAAAAAAAAAAAAAAAGATCCCAGAATATAGGCACAGAACAGATCCTGAAGCCCTTCATGTGGACTTCATGGGGAAGAAGTCCAGCAGGTTTTTGATAGGATGGCCTCAGGAATGGAAGGTATTACAGATAGCTAAATTAAGATAAAAATAAATATTCGTACAGTCAGAGAGTGACTGGGCTCTCAAGGAAGTCAACAGAAAAAAATAAAGATATCAGAATTGTGGCAGGAGGCGCATCTGAAAAAGGCCAGGCTTCAAGATAAAGTCAAAATGGCCAAACTAGGATACCTGCCTAAGGGATGAACAGAATCTTCTAACCCTATGGGTCAACTTTAGTCTGACGCATGCTATGCCCCCAGGATGACTCTGCTGTACAAGTTACCCTGACAAAGGGCTACGGTGGCAAATAAACCTTTCTACTCATATTTCTGTTGTCCCTTGGAATTCATTCTTTGATTTTGGGAGACATGAACTGGACACATACGATATCTAGCAGGTTGGGAGTTAAATTTCTCCCGTACCAAAGCCACCACGCTAGCGGAGCTCTTCCTGCAAGGCAGGTTTAGCCATTGAGCCATTTTGTGACTAACCCACGGTCCTTAAAAAAGAAGAAACCTGTGGAGATGGAAGTCAGCTTAATACTTGCCTGAGCTACTGTCCCTCTCAGTGCCAGCTGGACCCAGTGCTAATCTTGCCAGGCCTTGGGTACTCACAGACCGAGGCAGTCGAGTAAGGGAGCGTCTCTCTGACCCTGGTTGCTGCGGGAATGGAAAGGCCAGACAGCCAGTCAGGGTTTCATCGTCACAGCATGGAGTACTGAGGTGACTGTGACCCAGACTTGGGGGACTGACTGAGGCAGAGAGAGAAGTGGTGTGTACAAGGGTGGTACAAGACCATTTTCCCAATGGTCTTTTTCGGGCTTCTGTGCCTCTTCGCATCCCTCCTTCCTGCCCTGGGTGCAGAAGGAAGTACAACCCTGAGAGTAATCTGGAACCCTCGAGAGCTGGGGTGCCTGGGTACACAAAGTGGAGAAGGGACACGAGACTGGCACGGTCTGGCTGAACTTGTGAGCCAGTAGAGGGAATGCAAGATAAGTGGTAGCCCAGTGAGCTGGAGGTAAGAGAAGGAAGGGGCAGAGCTCATCCCAGAGGCGAGGGCAGGGGGTTAACCTGGGAAGCCCAGGCTGGGGTCCCCAGACACAGTGGCCCCTGAGAACACTACAGGCTCCCGAACAGGATGGTCTGAAGAGGGCAGTGTCGACAGACTGGTCACAGATGGTCGTCCTAAGCAACAGAACAGGATCATTTTCCTCTTTTTCTTTCTTTTTTTGGGGGCTTCTGGGGATCGAACTCAGGATCTTGCACTTCTGAAGCAGGTACAGCACTACTGAGCTAAATCTTTGCCCCAGCCTCTTTTTTCACTTTTTCATGTGTGTATATCCTTTCTCTCTCTCTTCTTTTTTTGTCTATTGAAATTTTTGTAATATAATAAGGTTTGGTCTTCCTATATATGTATATAAATATAAAGCTATATGTGTTAATTTTCTGCTTTAGCATCATAATGCTCTTATGTTTTTAGTAATAGTTCCCATATAAAAAGCTACTTCTTAAGGATATATAACTCTGTCACCTTAACAATTGGATATAAATTCCTTACTTCTGTCTATACTCTCTTTCTTGCCCAACTTTCTCTGTATTTCTTCATACTATATTCGTCACTCTTCTACTGCTGAAACAAAATGTCACATACTCACAACTTAAAAGAAAGAGGTTTACTTGGCTGATGCTTTTAGAGTATTCAGTCCATGGTGAGCTGGCTCTGAGGGAGAAAGCATGGTGGATGGGTATGGGAGGAAAGCTACTCAACGCATAGCAGCCAAGGAGAGACAGGAGAGGAAACTAAGGACAAAAACATACCCTACCAGGTCATACCCAAAAGGCCTTCCTCCAACAGGCCCCATAAGTCCACAGATTTGAACAGCACATTCAGCCGCAAACTCACCAATGGATTGACCTGCTGATGAGTATAACACCCCTGTGATCCAGTCCTTCACTCCCAGCTCCCAGGCAGCTTAGGTCAGCTCAGTCTTCATTGGCCATTTAGAAACCAATTTGCTCAACAGAGTAAGAATCTGCCATCAGTCAGGGGAAATTCTTATAACTAGGCCCTATAAGTAAAAAACTAACTGCTAACAGATGAGAACCAGCTCCAAGATCAAGCTAAATTAATTTTAGACAATCTGCCAATAAATAACAAGAATGTCTGCAGGTGGTTTCTGAACTAGCAAGTCTGAGCCCTGATAGCAGCAGGATGTAAACATGAGCAACAGAACATAATAATTAGAATTAAATGGCTCTTTGGATTTGCCTTTTAAAAATTAATTATGTCATTAAGCACTAAATACAAGGATTACAATTTCACAAATTTCCAGTTAAATCAAAATGTAGTGAAAACTACTGGCACTTAACCAAATACTAAAGAATCTCAGCTGTTTTAGAAATAAAACATTTGCTTCCTATTTGAAGCCAAACTTTTCTAAGTCTATCTACAATTAGGCCTAAGAAAAGCAGGTAATGGAGGCTTTCGATGAGATAAATAACATGCTAAAAATCAACTTTTACAAATCAAGATTTTGCCAGGTGTGGTGGCTCACACCTGTCATCCCAGCACTCAGGAGGTAGAGGCAGGAGGACTGCTGAGTTCGAAGCTTGCCTGGACTACATAGTGAGCTCAGGGCCAGCCTGAACTACAAAGCGAGACCCAGTCTCAAAAAAAAAAAAAAAAAAAAAATCAAGATTTTAAAATATGTACATTTTTAAGAGTATTTGAGGGACACACACATTTACAATTATAATATAATTTTTATAAGGTCATGTGCAAATTTCAGAAAATAATATCACAGCTATTTAGCAGGATATAGTCAAGTACCCTCTCTGATAAAGATGAATGCGTTATATTCTTTTCCTTCTTATAATGGGAAAGTCTCAGATTTCCATATTTTCTAAAATAATCAAATTAACATAATCCTTGAAAACACACTTTGGGTAGCTGCATTTCACCCACCTGTTTACTTGTTTCAAAAAGTACAATTTTTAAAATTCCTGTATTTGTATGGCAGTCACTGTTTATCAGCTCATGTAAAAGGCTAACAGTAAAGATAACACAGAGCAATCATCAGGCAGAAGGATCACCGTGGCTTGGAGGCCATCCTGTGCTACACAGTCAGTTCAAAGCCACCCTGGACTCGTGGGGAAACCTTGCCTCAAAAAAATAAATAAGTAAATAAAATACACATGCATAGGAAGGCATTTAAGAAAATAGGTACTTGAACCACTGCTTCTTGTGTTTAGGATGATGATAAAAGATTGATCATAGACATGAATAATCCAATTTGTGTGTTTCACTTTATGTACTTAGTCATGGAAAATTTTAGTTCAAATTTAATGGGATTTTAATGCAACACTTTCTATGGCTACTCACAATGCAAAGCCCCTATTCTTATAATTCAGTTCATGTATGAAGGAAAATACAGTAGATTAATAACAGACGAAAATACTCCAACTTCCCCACTGGGCCCAATTTCAGGGTGGAATTAAATGTGCATCACACATTTGATAACTCTTCTGCCCTGAGGGAGGGGCCACCCTTTGGTTTTTCTACAAGCTGAGCCAGCTATTCTCCTTAACTTCCTTTAAGAACATAGCCTCTGTACATCAGGCAACCCAGTAACAATTAAAATATTTCCTAATATTTCACTTTGAACCTGTACTTTCCCTTACTGACTTACAGGAAAACCCAATAAGAGAAAGGAACTAAAACATACAATGTCTTCAAGGTTTTCATTACTCTCTTCTAACTGTTAAATGCCATATCAATTTCAGCCTGTTACAAATAATCTGCCCCAATGGAAATCAGAAAAACATTAAAAATTTTCCAAAAACATGGAATAAGAGAATGCTGACAAAAATGAGCTAAAAAGCAGAATAAAGGGAGCTGTACATAGGACACCAGCTCTCACCAGTACCCAGAATGTTCCTGTTACGTACCTTCCCATGCTGTCCAGCCCTTTCGTAACAAATAACAACATCTTCCCACATTTCCAGCTTCTCAAATATCTGAAGGGCTGAACTGGTACATCCCAACTCAAACAGCAAACTTGCAAGCTGGCGCTAAAAAAACCAAGTTAGAATAATTAATATGTCTTGATGTAAAACAAGATTTTTGTTTCCTTGCAGGTATACCCAATCAAGTTTGTTGTTTGTTTCTCAGGTGTAGCACTGCTATATAGTCCATTGCTGGCCTTGAGATCTCAAACTCCCAGGTGCTGGGATGACAGGCATGTGTCACCACACCCAGCCCTATCTTTTCAAGGGCGGCATATATAGATGTATAATTTCTGTAATTCAACCTTTACCAATTAGGAAACTGGGGTGATTCAATATATTTAATTCAACAAACCTCTTTACAGGAAATGAAGAATTAAAAAAAAAACTTAGAAGCTATTTTGTGTATAGCTCTGTTGTCAACCCTGGGAAGTTAAGAGTACTGGGCCTCGGGGGCCGGAGGGTTAGCTCAGTGGTTCCGGCGCCTGCCTCGCAAGTGCTAGGTCCTGAGTTCGATCCCTGGTAACCACATATAATGCTGGGGTGGAGACACGCCCACCAACAATCAACACCGCATACCACAATGCCGGACGTGGTGGCTCACGCCTGTAATCCCAGCACTCGGGAGGCAGAGACAGGAGGATTGCTGAGTTCGCGGCGGCTTGCCTGGGCACCATAGTGAGCTCAGGGCCAGCCTGAACTATAAAGCGAGACCCTGTCTCAAAAGAAAAAAAAAAAAAGAGTACTGGGCCTCAATTTCCTTCCCATAAAATTAAAAAAAGTAGACCAGGTATATTAGTAATTTTCAGTGCTAACATTCTACAAAATAGGAGAAGCATATCTATTCCACAGGAGCACAGCTAACATGGGGCTTTAGGGACTACACTAGGATTCCTTATGCCCTCAGGAAGAGTAGTCAGACATATCTTGATCATAAAGCATCAAATAAATAATTTCTTGTAATTTTTTTTTTTTTGAGACAAGGTCTCGCTTTGTAGTTCAGGCTGGCTCTGAGCTCCCTATGTAGCCCAGGCAAGCCTCAAACTCAGCAATCCTCCTGCCTCTGCCTCCCGAGTGCTGGGATTACAGGCATGAGCCACCACGCCCGGCACTGTGGTATGTGGTACTGATTGCTGGTGGGCGTGAGTCTCCATGCCGAGCATTGTATTGGTTACCGGGGATTGAACTCAGGACCTTGCGCTTGTGAGGAAGGCGCCAGAACCACTGAGCTAACCCTCCAGCCTTTCTTGTAATTTTTAAAACAACTCAGTTAAAAGTTTTGTTCTCTGGCAGAAAGTCCTCAAAGGATTTTTAAATACAGAGTTACTTTGTAAATGAAAGCACTTAAGTTTCTCCTATGACTTAACCTTAGGATTCTGATACTGTATAGTTTTGAATCTTTCTTAAAATAATTTAAAACTCTAATATCACTTTAATCAGAAGAGTAATTTGGTTAGCAATCCCCAGTTACATATCTTTACTACTTTCACTGAAATATTTGAAATTCAAACATAAGCTGAAACTATTCTTTTCTAATGAGAAGTACAGTATTTTCCACACACAAGCACAAGCTAAAGCACCTGGACAGCCCAGTGAGGTGGTACTTGGCAGCAGTAGAAAATCTTCAGACGTTCCAACACAGATGTAGTTTTATCCTCAAATTGGTCTGCAAGAGCCTGAAGAACACATATAATAATCAGAATCTACGGGTGAAATAACACTTTAAAATGAACAAAATTCCCATTGCAAAAGTTATACAAAGGCATAAATAAATAATACAGAACTCATTTCTCTGAAAGGTTGATGAGGTACATTTTCTCTTGAATTTCTTTAAATGTTTAAAAAATTTTAATCAATATTTACATATACATCATGTACAAATTTCCTATAATGAATGTTATCATTATGTATATCTAAAATGTACCAGTAAAATTAAAACTAAATATTTACATAAGCATTTTTAAAACGGGTTGGCAATGAAGTTCAATGCCTGGATTCAATCTCCATGCTGCAGAAAATAAGCTAAAAAAGGGGAAAAGGAAAAGAAATAAACTTTCTCTAGGCACAATGGCATGTGCTTGTGATCCCAGCACTCGGGAAAGCTGCAGTGGGAGGATTTTAAGCTTGAGCTCAATCTAGGCAACTTTGGGTGACCCTGTCTAAAAATTTAAAATTTTAGAAAGGTCTGAGGGATAAAGCTCAGTGTGAAGGACCTCACCAAATAATAGATAATAACAATAATAATAAAAACTAATTTCCCTAAATAATCTTTCAGTGAACTAGCCTTATTAACAAGGCTCTCTGCTCCTCCCCTGTAGTGCTAGGGATTTAACCTGGTGGCACACTCCTCCTGTGCTATATCTCCAGGAGCCCTTTTGGTTTTCTATTTTGAGACTGAGTCTCATTAAACTGCTTAGGTGTAATCCTCCTGTCACGGTCTTCCTCGGTGCTGGGACGACAGGTGTGCACCACCACACCTGGCTAGTTTTACTTTTCTAAAGAAAGATTATTTAGTATATCTAGTTTATAACATAATGCCACTTGGACAAAGGCATACTTTAATACCAATCGGACAGGATTATCTGAAGAACTTTTACTTTTTCAGGACTACAGTGAAATCTTTTTGATCACAGAAAGCAAGTTTTCACACTCCTCAGCAGCAAAGCTCTGAGACAGAATATTTACATGAGACCACCCATGGACAGCTGCATGCTGCATGCGCTGAAGAATGCCGCTGAAGTGCGCAAACGCTAAGTTACTGAGCTCTTGGAGGCTGCTCTGGAGACCAACACCACCGAGATGGCTGAGGGCCAGATGCAAAGTGAAGAGCTGGCGGCAGTCAGTGGTCACGTGACTGTGGCCATCAGAAGAGCTGGCACACACGGTATTGGAACGGGTGCAACTGACTGTGGTGCTCCAGACACACACGTGGACAGCAGCCTCTTTCTGTGGTCATCTGCCCCGACTTCACCCCTTCATTTGTCATTCACCTAATACTCTGTATGCGTACTTTCTGATGCTGCACTTAGACTTTCAACTGTGAATTATTATGACTTTTTCCCATATCGCAGTGCTCCAATTATCCTTTTTTTTTTTTTTTTTAAGTTTTTTGAGACAGGGTCTCACTTTGTAGTTCAGGCTGGCTCTGAACTCACTATGTAGCCCAGGTTAGCCTCGAATCCTCCTGCCTCTGCCTCCCAAGTGCTGGGATTACAGACGTGAGCCACCACGCCCGGCATTGTGGTATGTGGTACTGATTGCTGGTGGGAATGAGTCACTATGCCCAGTATTGTGTTATGTGGTTATGGGGGATCAAACCAGGGAGCTTGCGCTAGCCAGGCAGGCGCTGGAACCACTGAGCTAAATCTCCAGCCCTGGATGTACTGCTGAGAGGATATGGCTAGAAGTGAGTTGCTGGGGCCATAATCTGGAGGTGTGTTGCTCTCTCTGCTTCCTGGCTGCCACATGGTAAGCAGCCGTCCTATGCCAAGCCCTTTCTGCCTTGGAGCCAGCTGACAAGAGAATGAAAATGTGAACCAAAACAACCTCTCTTCCTTTTAATTGTGGATATCGAATATTTTATCCTAGATACAAGAAAAATGACTACGACAGATTCTGGCAGCAGAGAAGCAGGGTTGTTGCCATGACTGTTGCTGACCGTGTGACTTAGAAGCCTTTAGAACTTGTTTGTGGGAAAAGACTGGAAAGGTTTGGAGTAGTCTTAGAACACTGTAAGCAAAGCTTGATAGAAAATACTGCTCACAGCTCAAAAAGTCAAAATATGGATAGATGCACAGATAGGAAAAGCAATGCTCAGACAGTTTCAGTCAGAAATAAAAATTTCATTGGCACAACCATGCTATACTCTGGCAGAAAATGTCTACCTTTGGCCCATGTTCTGATACTCTGTGAAGACAGAGGGCAGTGAACTACATAATTCATCTGAAAGAAGAAATTTCAAAGCAGCCCAACATTAAGGCTGTGCCATGGGTACTGCTGGCTGCTTTCTGCCAGATTTGCAATGAGAATCAGGAGCAAATGGTAGAATTAAATAGTCGTGAAAGTTTGTAGCTTCACTAGAAAGGAAGCAACTATAGAACTAGAGCAAAGGAAAGCATGGTTACTAAAACTAGCATTAAAAAGAAGCCAAGTGGATTGTATCAGGACAATAGAAAAGATGCCTTGAGGGCATCTCAAGAATCAGTAAGATCCCTCTTTTTTAAATTTTAAAGCTTCCATTTGAGAAGGTTAGCCTTGCTTACAAAAGGTAATGATTGCCTGAGATTCCTTTTCATAATACTCAGCCATCCAGACACCATGGAGCTTCTGTATCCATGATGCAAGGAGGCCTGACAACTGTTCTAGCTGTGGCACACCTTAGCATCATCCAAATGCTTATGACTTTAAAAGAAACAGAATGTTAAGATCTGTGGATTCAGGGGGGCCTCCCCCCAGATTTGAAAGGAAAGCCTGGGAGAACAGACAGGATGCCCCTGAGAGCATAGCATGTAAAGCTCTGATGGTGAAGACAAAAGTGCAGTGGAGACCCCAGGAAGTTAAAGATGCCAGGTATATGTGCCATCTCCCAAAGAAAGTCTCAGGCAGTAAGTGGAACCAGCTTGAGAGAGGCCATGGATTGCAACCAGCAAGGGCATAGGAGCAGCAGCCCAAGTTCTTCTCTCACCAAAACTTGCTCCAGGTGCTGGGCATGGAACCACTGGGTTTCATGTTTGCCCTGATGGATTTTAGCCTTATTTTGCTCCATTTCTTTGTATCCCCGTATTTCTTCTTTTTGGAATGGGAATGTTACCTTCTGCTATTGTATTTTAAAAGTATTTTTCTTTCTTTTTTAGTTTTTATAGATTCTCATAACTAAGTCTGCCCTAAGTCTCAGAGGTAACTTAGGACCTAGACTTTTCGCACTGCTAAAACTGTTAAGACTTTGGTGACTCTTAAAGATGGACTAAATGCATTTTGCATGAGATACACGTGAGTTTTTGGGGGACCAAAAGAGGAATGTTATGGTTTAAATTAAAAATATCTCCCAAAGTCTCTATATTTGGATGGTGACTGGGTCACAGGGTGCTGCATGCAGCCATGGATTTATCCACTGGTGATATCAGTAGCTAAACGTGCTGTTAGGACATGGTCCTGGCTGGCAGTTTGTCACTGGAAGGACATGTTCTTTTCCTTGGCTCCTCCCTCCCCTTGCATCCTAGCTGTCATGGATGAGCAGCTATCCTCCACCCAGTCCATTCCACCATGCCCCCCTTTTCTCCCCCCCTTCCCTTTCTCCCTCCCTCCCTCCCCCCTCCTTTTTGTGGCACTAGGGATTGAGCTCAGGATCTTGTGCTTGCCAGGCAGGCACGTGACATCACTGAGATAGATCCCCAGACCATTACCATGCCTTTCCTATCTTGAGTCAGCTATGGACTGAATCCTCTAAAAAAATAAAGCTCCCCTTCTTTCAACTGCGGGCACTAGGTATTTTATCCCAGCAGCAGAAAAGTGATGAAAAGAGACATTACATAGCAACTTACTCTACAATATTTTAGAATACAAAAGGCAGATGTGTTATACTTACACCTCCTTGAAATTATTTCATATTTTTATAAAATTAGTTAAAGGTGGAAAATAATTAAAAGAAAGGTGCAGGCAATACAGACCCCCTCGAAAGAAAGTAAAGGACTTTAATACATTCTGGTTAGAAGATGAAGGGACTAGTTTCTAACCAATGAACAGCTCCTAAACTTAAAGTTCTCTATATTATGCTAGATGAATATGTGAGTCCAAAAATATCCTGTAGAATGAGCTCAAGTGTGAGAAAATATTCATTACAAATTATTTCCTTGACAACCCGAGACCCTATTTAATCAAGTCGATTAGAGCACACTGAGACCTAACCTTGGAATCCAAACTTCCTGGCCTTATTTCACAAGAACTTAACAGCAAAAAGTTTTCACACTTCTGCCCCATGCTGTTTAGTTTTTAGAGGA
>PVIC010012693.1:0-39242 GCA_004025085.1 Thryonomys swinderianus | reverse complement strand
CTGCTGTTTCATTTTTATTTGTTTGGCCGAAATGAAGCAGCGACAGCTACTGTGAAGCCAGCAGACAGTGGAAGCCCTGGCTGGGCCACCTCCTTGATCCTGGCATCTCTCCTTCTTCCTAGATGTGACATCTGCTGTGTCACCTTCCGAACACATCGAGGGCTGCTTCGCCACAACGCACTTGTCCACAAGCAGCTTCCCAGGGACGCCATGGGGAGACCCTTCATCCAGAACAACCCTTCGATTCCCGCTGGCTTCCACGACCTGGGATTCACGGACTTCTCCTGTAGGAAGTTCCCTCGCATTTCTCAGGTACTCTGACGGGTGGAAGGCCACTCGGTTGGACTAAACTCTCGTGCTCAAGTTCCCTTTCCTTAAGATGTTGGCAATCGAACTTTATCTTTTTTATAATCCCCCTTCTCTTAAAATTCAGCTCGGAGCCAGATGTGGTGACACACACACGTAATCTCAGCACCATGGAAGGCTGAGGCAGAGCAGTGACGAGTCTGAGCCGAGCCTGGCAACTTAGTGAGACCCTGTCTCAAAAGTTGAGAAAAGGGCTGGAGGTTTAGCTCGGTGGTTCCAGAGCCTGCCTAGCAAGCGCAAGGTCGAATGATCTCCAGTCACCATATACAACAATACTGGGCGTGGTGGCTCACGCCTGTCATCCCAGCACTCGGGAGGCAGAGACAGGAGGATTGCTGAGTTCGAGGCCTGCCTGGGCTACATAGTGAGCTCAGGGCCAGCCTGAACTACAAAGTGAGACCCTGTCTCAAAAAAAAAAAAAAAATTTTTTTTTTTTTTTTTTTTTTTTGAGAAAAGCAAAAAAGGACCAGGGGCATGGCACTGTGTGAAGGCCCTGGGTTCAGTCCCCAGTACAAAACCCCACACGGCCCTGTCTGTCCCCCTTGGGCTGCCTGGGTGAGGGAGCGGCCTTCCCTGGGGGTTGAATTTCCGAAGAACTTCCGCATGGTCGGGCTCCTGGGCGCGTTGCCCCTTCTTGGGACTCAAGCCGTGGAGCGTGTGCTGTTCATCCCACCTAAGTCCTACTGGAATTGGAACTCACGTGCTTCCATCTCTCACCAGCACCTGCTAAACACCTCTAGCGCTGTAGTATCTGTAGGAAAGCGAGTGTGGGGGCTGGGCGTGAAGCGTGATGGAAGCTGTGTGCAGAAAGCCGGGTCCCACCCCAGCCTCACCACTGCTCCCCCAAAGAAAAGACTAGGATCGTTTTCAATTTGAACAAAACAAGAACCACATTTGCTGTCTGCTCATAAAGAGCCTGCTAAAAGTACTTGGCAGTTATGTCAGTGTTACAGAATGGAAGTCCCGGGCTGTGAGTGTGTGTCTCCCCTGGGAAGCCCGAGAGTCCCCGGCAGCACCCCGCCCACGGACCCGGGCTCAGTCCCCACCCACCCCACTTCTGAGCTACCCACTGCGGTCAGGGCTGCCTGGCAGCAGGGGGAGGGCAGTCCGCCCGTGTGGCGGGGGAGGCTGCCGGGGCGCAGTGGCCTTCACTCTGTTCTCTTGCTTCTGCCCTCGGGCTACATCCAGGCCTGGTGTGAGACAAACCTGCGAAGGTGCATCAGCGAGCAGCACCGCTTCGTCTGCGAGACCTGTGACAAGGCGTTCCCCATGCTGTCCTCGCTCGCCCTGCACAAGCAGACCCACGTCCCCGCAGACCAGAGCCGCGAAAAGCCGCCGGCTGATGTCCTGGCTGGCGATGCCCCGGACCAGAAGGTCTTCCTGGCCTCCCTGGGCCTGCAGCACAGCGACGATGTCAGGCCCGCGCCCGCCGAGGAGGCCCTGCCGGACGGCAGCCTGGCCACGCCGCCGCACACACTCAGGTGCCCACTACCTCAGGACCCTGGCTGCGCCAATGTGCTGAGTCTGTCTCCCTTCGAAGCGGCCTCCCTGGGCGGCTCTCTCGCAGTGCTGCCAGCCACCAAGGAGGGCATGAAGCATCTCTCCCTGCAGCCCTTCCAAAAGGGCTTCATCATCCAGCCAGACAGCAGCATCGTGGTCAAGCCCATCTCGGGGGAGTCGGCCATCGAGCTGGCGGACATCCAGCAGATCCTGAAGATGGCGGCCTCCGCCCCGCCTCAGATCAGCCTTCCGCCGCTCTCCAAGGCCCCGGCCACGCCACTGCAGGCCATCTTCAAGCACATGCCCCCGCTGAAGCCGAAGCCGCTGGTCACGCCCCGCACGGTGGTGGCCACCTCCACGCCCCCGCCCCTCATCAGCGCGCAGCAGGCCTCCCCGGGCTGCGTGAGCCCCAGCCTGCCGCCGCCGCCGCTGAAGCTGCTCAGGGGCTCCGTGGAGGTGGCCGCCACCGCGCACCTGCTGCAGTCCAAGTCCGGGGCACAGCCGGGCTCGGCCCCACAGCTCTTCCTGCCGCAGCCCCGCGCGGAGCTGCCGGGCCAGCCCGAGACGAAGACGCAGCTCGAGCAGGACAGCATCATCGAGGCCCTGCTGCCGCTGAGCATGGAGGCCAAGATCAAGCAGGAGATCACGGAGGGCGACCTCAAGGCCGTCATGACGGGGGCCAGCGGCAAGAAGGCCCCCACCGTGCGCAAGGTGCTCTACCCCTGCCGCTTCTGCAACCAGGTGTTCGCCTTCTCGGGTGTGCTGCGCGCGCACGTGCGCTCGCACCTGGGCATCTCGCCCTACCAGTGCAACATCTGCGACTACATCGCGGCCGACAAGGCCGCGCTCATCCGCCACCTGCGCACGCACAGCGGCGAGCGGCCCTACATCTGCAAGATCTGCCACTACCCCTTCACCGTCAAGGCCAACTGCGAGCGCCACCTGCGCAAGAAGCACCTCAAGGCCACGCGCAAGGACATCGAGAAGAACATCGAGTACGTGAGCAGCAGCGCGGCCGAGCTGGTGGACGCCTTCTGCGCGCCGGACACCGTGTGCCGGCTGTGCGGCGAGGACCTGAAGCACTACCGCGCGCTGCGCATCCACATGCGCACGCACTGCGGCCGCGGCCTGGCCAGCGGCCCCAAGCCCCGCAAGCCCTTCGAGTGCAGGGAGTGCAGCGCCGCCTTCGCCGCCAAGCGCAACTGCATCCACCACATCCTCAAGCAGCACCTGCACGTGCCCGAGCAGGACATCGAGAGCTACGTGCTGGCGGCGGGCGGCCCGGGGGCCAGCGAGGCCGGAGCCGAGGCGGCGGCCAGGGCGGAGGAGGGCGGCGGCGGCTGCGTGGCCTTCGGCGACTGCAAGCCCCTGGCCGCCTTCCTGGAGCCCCAGAATGGCTTTCTCCACGCGGGCTCCACGCAGCCGCCGCCCCGCGTGGCGGTCAAGCTGGAGCCGGCCGGCAGCTTCGCGGTGGACTTGGACGGGCCCCTGGACTTCTCCCAGAAGGGCCTGGCGCTGGTGCAGGTGAAGCAGGAGGCCGCGCCCTTCCTCAGCCCCGCCTCGCTGGCCGCCCACGACTGCTCCATGGAGCCCATCGACCTGTCCATCCCCAAGAGCTGCAGGAGGGGAGACAGGGTCGCGGCGGCCCCCGGGGAGGCGGAGAAGCCGGAGCAGGACGGGGCCAGCGCGGAGCAGCTGGCCTCTTGTCCACTGCCCTGCCCCCCCCTGCCGCCAGCCTTGGGGCCCAGCGGGGCCCTAGAAAGCCCCACTGCAGCGGCAGCCAGCGCCGCTGCGCCCCTGGACGCCCACGCCCAGCCCCTGCAGGGCTCCGTGCATCTGGCTGTGCCCGTCTACTCCTCGGCGCTCGTCAGCAGCCCTCCCATCCTGGGCAGCCCGACCGTCCTGAGCAGTCCTGCCCTGCTGAGCAGCCCGGCACTGCTGCGGCCCCTGCGGCCCAAGCCCCCCCCGCTCTTGCCAAAGCCCCCCGTGACCGCGGCCGAGGAGCTGCCCCCGCTGGCCTCCATCGCCCAGATCATCTCGTCCGTGTCCTCAGCCCCCACCCTGCTGAAGACCACCAAGGTGCCTGAGCCGGGCCCCGCGAGCGCCAGCAGCAGCGCGGCAGCTCTGGACGGCTGCCCCGTAGCCCCGGCCCCGCCCGGCGATGACGTGAGCCCGAAGGAGCCCGGCGACCCGCTGCCCGTGGCCAGCAGCCCCGAGGCGGCCTCCCCGACCGAGCAGGGCCCCGCCGGCTCCTCCAAGAAGAGAGGCCGCAAGAAGGGGCCGAGGAGCCAGCCCTGCGCCAGCAGCAGCGGCGTGGACCTGGACTCCAGCGGGGAGTTTGCCAGCATCGAGAAGATGCTGGCCACCACTGACACCAACAAGTTCAGCCCGTTTCTGCAGACTGCGGCGGACGACGCGCAGGAGGAGGTGGCTGGGGGCCCCAGCGACCAGCAGGGGCCCAGTGACGAGGAGCAGGGCGGGCCCCCCGAGGACAAGCTGCTGCGCGTGAAGCGGAACTCCTACGCCAACTGCCTGCAGAAGATCACGTGTCCCCACTGTCCCCGGGTCTTCCCCTGGGCCAGCTCCCTGCAGAGGCACATGCTCACACACACTGGTAAGAGGGCCGCGGGGCGCGCTGGGCGGAGAGGCTCTGGCTGGGCGAGCTGAGTCAGGACGGGGCGAAGATGGAGTGCGACCCCTCCCCGCGCTCCGCGCATCCGCGGCCCCTGGGGTCCTGTGAGTTCCCCTGTGCTCGGGGTTCCTACAGTGGCTGGCACGGGGTGCGGTGGGCATCCACGGTCCCCGCCGGCCAGGTCCCTGGCCTGCTGCCCTCGCTTCCCAAGGCCCCGAGACTGTGTGGGCGCAGCGTGGAGGCCGCTCCAGGGAAGCGGGCTTGGCGCTGAGGACCGGGCGTGACGCGCTGGGGGGTGACGGGAACGGCTGTCTCGGTGTCCTTCGTGTGGCTTTTTACGTTTTTCACACTAAAGTTCTTTTGGCCGCCATGTGTCTGTAGAGGAAAGTGCTGCACTGTAACTGTGCCTCAGTCCACCGAGGCAGGTGCACTTCCCCTGCTTAGTTTGAAACTTGGGGATGAATTAGAGTAGAATTTTTTTTATTATTTACACTAATACTCTCAGTCCTTTCAGAGAATCCTTCCAAGTAAAGATTAATGTTCTAAATAACTTACTTAAGTTCCCAAAGTGATGTACCAAAAGTACTTCTCAAATATTAGTTTGTATAAGTTGGATTTTTAAAGATGAGTTTAGAATATGGAATATATCTTAAATAATTTTATTCCAGGGACTACACACTTTTTTTTGAGGCAGGGTTTGCTTTGTAGTTCAGGCCCTGAACTCACTGTGTAGCCCAGGTGTGCCTCAAACTCAAAGCAGTCCTCCTGCCTCTGCCTCCTGATTGCTGGGATTACTGGTGTGAGTCACCACACCCAGCATGTGATATGTGGTACCAGGATCGAACTCTGGACCTTGTGCTCACAAGGCAGATACCAGAACCACTGAGCTAAATCCCCAGCCCTGCACACTTCATTTCAATTACAACTTTACGAGTATTCCCACAGAGCTGACGTCATTGAACTAAATAAATTGAGAGGTCTTTGCCTTTCTGGGGTTTATAAACACAAACATTAATAGACAGGACTAAAAACCAAATGGATTAGAGAAAATACAAGTCACCAGTTAAATTTGAAATTCAGATAACAAGCATTTTATCGTGTTTCCATGAGGTATTTGGGAAAGATTAAATATGATTTGTTGCTGACCTGAACTTTCAATTTAACTGGCCCATATTTTGCCTGCTAAATACAGCAGCCCTGAGTGGGCAGAGGGCGGCACGTCAGCTGAGGACAAGGGTGCGGGCAGTGGGGGTGAGCCGTGCCGGGTGCCAGGGGGACATCTCGTCTGGCAGGGGTGTCCGCGGGGAGGCTGCCCCCTGGGGAGCTCTGGGCGGCGCGCTGACCGGGAGAGCGGGGGCGTCTGGCCGGGAGGTGGCGCTCGCGCAGGCCCTGAGCCGGGTCGCAGGCAGCGGGGGCGTCTCTCCCACAGGTGGACCTGGGCTCACGGAGTGGGCAGCGGCCGCCCCGTTTCTGCAGCACCTGCTGCCTTTTCAGGCTCATTTTTTTTCCACTGAGATAATGGAGACCTCACGAGGCCAGCAGTCCCCAGAAACTTCTGCTGCCCTTTTTGTTCCCGGCAGGGTCTTTGGAGAGGTGGTTCTGTCGCCACTTCTCAGCAGCGGGAGCTGAGCCGGCAGCCAGCCCCGCCCCTCCGATGAGCCCCCTGGCTTCCCAGGCAGCACGCGCATTTCCTTCCGCGGGCGTTTTGCGGGCGTTTATCCCATCGAGAATCGGGCTGGGAATCCTGTGGACGCCTGGTGGGCGCCCCCCCCCCCCCCGCCCCCGGTAGTCCATGGTGACGGCCCTGCCGCACAGGCCGGAATGCGAAGCTGGCGAGGCGAGGGGAGGAAGGCTTCCTGCAACAGGCCGGGCGCACGTCGGCGCAGGCGCGCCGGCGCTCACCAAGGAGAGGAGAGGAGGTGGCGTGGCCCCTGACACCTCGCTGCCCCTTCCCAGACGAGAGCCCTTCGGAGGGGTTCCTGGCAGTCCTGGGAGGGCGGCTTGCTACTGGTCCAGCTGTGCCAGGCAAGGTGCCCGCAGCACTGGGGTGGGGATTGGGGCACGCTGGCCTGCTGTGGAGCCGCCCATGTCCTCAGGCGTCCCAGTCCGGAAGAGCGGGAGCCTTAGGAGGGAGAGGACCGCTGTGAGCAGAGGCCTTGGGGAGGGTCTGGAATGGCTGCGGCACTGTGCTGCGCGCTGTGTAACGGGGCTGCGCCCACTTCCTTTCTGGGCACCACCGGCCGCCCTGCTCCTCCTCCTCCTCTTTTAAAATCAGTCCTAGGGCTTGAACTCGGGGCCTTCACAGTGAGGCAGAGACAAAGTGGCTGAACTGTACAGGCTGAGCTCAGATTTGCAGTCCTCCTGCCTCAGCCTCCCAAAGTGCTGGGATCATAGCGTTAAGCCTTCGATGCGAGGCACTCGCAGCTAGCTGGCAGCTCCCCCCAGGGGACAGGGCAGGGGGGTCACCCAAGGCAGCCTGGCCAGAGTAACTGCAAAGTCATGTCTCTGAAGAAAATGGCACGAGATAAACGAGCGTGGTTCTGGCCAGCAGGGTCCCGTGTGCCAACGTAGCTTAGCAAGCTGCCTCCATCTGTCCGGTCCCGACCCGTGTCCCCTGGGCCCCACCCGACGGAGCAGCAGAAGACCAAGGCCAAGCGCAGCACAGGGCGGCACAGCCCTTTCCTCCCGCACCGGGGGATCCAGAACTGTCACCCTTCAAGTCGCCTGGCGCAGCCACCACACACTGCCTCCCCAGCCCTCTTGGGCTTTTCCCGCCCGGCTTCCTGCTGGTGGCGACGGTTCCCGGCCCCTCGCTCTTCTCTCCCGAGTGTCACCTCCCAGGGGAAGCAGCGCGCTGCCCCTGCCTGGCGACCTCTTGCGCCAGCATCCTGTCCTGTGTCCCCTGCAGCTCTGGCCTCATCTTTCTCCTTCCCTCAGCTCCGTCCTGCGTTCCCGAGACAGGTGAGCCTTGGGACGGCAGAGGGGCCCTCGGCTCGTGGATCCCGGCCAGCTGCCTTCGCACAGGTGCGCGAGCTCTTTCGCTTCGCCGACTTGGGGGCCTCCCCCATCTGCTCCTACCCACTGCTGACAGCAGACAAAAGTCAGAGTGTGAACTTAATCAGAGCCAGGTAGGGTAGCTCATGCCTGTAATCCCAGCAACATACAGAGACTGAGGCAGGAGGACTACAAGTTCAAGACCAGCTAGGGAAACTTAACAAGATATTGCATCAGGGCTGGAGATTTAGCTCAGTGGTTCTGGAGCCTGCCTAGCAAGCACAAGGTCCCTGGTTCGATCCCTGGTAACCACATACCACAGTACTGGGCGTGGTGGCTCATGCCCACCAGCAATCAGTACCGCACATCACAGCGCCGGGAGTGGTGGCTCACGCCTGTCCTCCCAGCACTCGGGGCAGAGGCAGGAGGATTGCTGAGTTCGAGGCTTGCCTGGGGTACATAGTGAGCTCAGGGCCCGCCTGAACTATAAAGCAAGACCCAGTCTCAAAAAAAAAAAAAAAAAAAAGATCTTGCATCAAAATAAAGTTTTAGCTAGGCATAGTGGCTCACGCCTGTCATCCCAGCACTCGGGAGGCAGAGAGAGGAGGATTGCTAAGTTCGAGGCTTGTCTTGGCTACATAGTGAGCTCAGGGCCAGCCTGAACTACAAAGCGAGACCCTGTCTCAAAAAAATAAAATAAATAAAGTTTTAGCAGGGCCTGGGTATAGTTCAGTGGTAGAATCTGTAAGTGCGGAGAGCATTTTGGACACCAGTTGTATTTTATTTGGCTGCTTTGGCTTCTTCAGTCCAGCGGGGTGCAGCTCTGTGGGCCCTGGAGAGGAGGAAATACCAGGACTTCTTTGTCTCCGGGATGGGTTGAGGGTGTCAAGGGGCTTGCACTGTGCCATCTGGGGAGCAGAGGAAAGCCATGGCAAGGTTTCCGCCATCGCCACTGTCCAGCTCTGCAGCCCTTCGGGGTGAGCAGGGCCATCCCGGCCTGTACTCTGCGTTTGCTTTGGGAAAGACTCATTTCCCTGAGGCAGCTGCCAGCCTTTAGAGTAAAACGCAGCCGTCCTGGTCCCTGCAGTGCCTTCCTGGCTGTGATGCCAGGCGCCGCGCCGTCTGCACATGCGCGCTCCCAGGCTGGCTGACTAGTCAACTACAGGCAAGTGCTGCGCCAGGTGGATTCCTGCGTAGGAGTAGTGGGCGCTCACCATCTCCTCTGAAACAGAAAGGCCTGGCACAGGGCTTTCTGCGTGTTCTCCTGAGGGACTGGGGTGCCAGGGTGGATGCAGGTCCTCTGCCCCAAGCTGCACACAGCCGTCTGTACCTGAACAGCTGCAGGACAGTCCCGGCTCGGAGGGAGGAAACGTCCCCGTCCGCTGCGGTGCTGCTGGACAGCGTCGTGCGACCTCGTAGTGCCCACTGGTGCTTGTCCTTCCCTCCCTGGGCAACCAGCTGCCCCTGTGGCTCAGCCCCTGGCACCAGGTCCTGCCAAGCTCCAGCAAGCGTCTGGCCTTGGCTCCCAAGGAAGCCCAAGGTCTCGGGATTTGTGTCTGCAGAGAGCTGGGCTGTGAGACAGGGTCTCACTGTGTAGATGAGGCTGGTCTTGCATGGCTCTGTGTTCCAAGCTGGCCTCTGCCTCAGCCTCCTGTGTGCTGCTGCGTGCCACCACACCTGGCCTGTTCTGCCAGTTCACGTGTTTGGTGGCATCTCGAGGTTCGAGGTAGCAGGGCCAGGCTACGTGACACCTTTCCCATGAACTTGGAACCTGGGACTTTAGGATCTGGTTGCAAGGAAAAAAGGAGCCCACCAGTGCAGCAGATGGTGCCGCCATTTTGTCCCCCGCCCCCTCTCCTGGCCTTCCTCTTCCGCCCTCCTCCTGCTTTCCTCCCCTGTTCCCTCTCCCCTGCCAGCCAACCCTCTGCTCACCTGAGCCCGCCCTCCCCTCCCCCCACCCATGCACACTAACCGGCAGACGCCGGGCGCAGACTCAGTGGCATTTTGAATCATCATGATCACACACTAAGGGATCCACGCTAAGGAGAATTTTGAATCATCATGATCACACACTAAGGGATCCACGCTAAGGAGAAGACAGGCCGGCCGCGCGCAGAGCAGACCGCCCCGCGGGGAGGGCACGGGCCCCGCCCCTCCGGCTCAGTGGGCAGCACGGCGGGCGGCGGCCCTGCTTCCTCCTTCCTCAGGCACCTGCAAGCAGCGCACAGGGTTGGCACAGACACAGCTACAGGTTATCGCGCCCCACCAAGCCAGCGCTCAGCGAGGCAGCAAGAGCCGGTGCCAACCCTCCCGTCTCTCGCCAGTGGGCACAGGCCCCTGCCACAGAGCCTTGCAGGCGGGACGGGTCCCGGGAAGGCCAGGCGCTATCTGTGCCCTACGGGAGGCCCCAGGACCCGGGCTCAGCCACGCCCAGGGTGCCTGAGTCTCTTCTGGAGCCGCCTGGTCGCTGCAGGCCACGTGTGTGCCAGGGACCGCCTGGCGCCATCTTTGTTCATGGGCAGGTGTGGTGTGGTCTCGTCGTGCCCTAAAACCTTTCACGCTTGGGTCGTTGGCGCCCTGGTTTAGTGTCTTTTCGCTGTAATATCATTGGGTCACTGCAGGTGGCGCCTCGGCTGCACTGGCAACGTCCCTTCAGTGCATGGGAGACAGCAGCTCACTTCTGTGCACTCAAGTTGAGGGAAAATTCTCATTTTAATTATTGCTGTTTCTCAGTTTTGTTTTGTTTTAAATGTGTTTTGTTTCTTAAAAGGAAGGGGCGGAGCAGGGGGAAACAAATGCCAGTAGGCCCAGGAGAATAAATCAAAAGCGACTTTTCTTTTTCATTGCAGTAGAAAGCCAGATAAATATATATTTTTTTTTCCTGCTTCAGGTCAGAAACCTTTCCCTTGTCAAAAATGCGATGCCTTCTTTTCTACCAAATCTAACTGTGAACGCCACCAGGTGCGCAAACACGGAGTTACCACCTGCTCCCTGAGAAGAAACGGGCTTGTCCCCCCCAGAGAGAGTGATGTTGGACCCCATGATAGCACAGGTAGTGCCCCAGGGGCAGAACCGCAGCAGTCTCGGGCTCAGGGCGTGCCGCACCCACCCCTCCCGGTCTGGTCCAGTCGGGTCCGGTCCAGTCCGGTCCGGTCCCACCCTGTAGGACTCGGCCGGCCAAACCCCAGGCCCGAGGGGCCGACACCTGCTCTGAGTCAGCCAGAGCCCAGGGCTCTGGAGCTGCTTGGCGGTCTGTGCCGCCCCCAGGAGGCCGCCCTGTCCCTGGGAGGGGCGGGGTGCGGGGCGCCCTGGCTCCGTGGACCTGCGGCCCAGGGACGCCGGGGAGGCGGCAGGGGCAGCGCGGGCGTTTTCCTCTCCAGTAACTCTCCACCCGCGTTGGCTGCGTGGTCGTTTAAAAAGCACTCTGCATGTCCTTTCTTTAATCACCGCTCTGCTTGGCCTGAATCCGGGTATTATTCTCTGGTGCTGCCGCGCGCTTCCTCCAGCAGCGCTGCAGGGCACTTAACCCCGCCGTGCATCCCTCTGGCTTCCTACTTACTAACGCCCCCCATTCTGCACCTCCACTGTCTACCTGCTGGGGAGTGGCACCTCACCCCCAGAACAAACCACACAAAAAGGGGGCGCTGCGGGCACTTGGGTGGAGGGATGTTGCAGGCGCTGGCTTCGGTTCTGCGGTCCTTGAAAACCTGGCATTTGTTCCCTGCTGCCTGGGCCAAGCCCAGGAGAATCCCCTGAACTGTGTCCCGGGGCTTCAAGTCACCCGACTTGCCGTCTGGTGCAGGGGCCACCCCTGCTCCCGTTCACCCGACCTGGACCCCTGCCCTCTGCCCCTGGCTCCCGTGCCGCAGGAAAGGCCAGGACCTTTGGAGCAGGGGCTGCCGTGGGTGTCCCCGCAGGCCACCAGGACCTGCTGCTGGAGCAGCGGAAGCCCCGCCAGGGCCCGGGCTCCGCATCACGCAGCCCGTCCTGTTCCTGTGTAACCTGTGCTTCCGAGCACTTTCTGGCCGCCCGGTTTCCAGGGCTGCCCGGGGATTGTTCCCACAGTGCTTCCGCTTCTGCTTCCGCTTCTGAAGGAGGAGCGCGCTGCTCCTCGAGGCCATTTCTGCAGTGTTTAAGAGGCATCTGAAGTGTAGGCCTGAGCCCCGCTGCTCGCTCGCTCGGGCTGCGCTCGGCATTCCGGGTGCGTGGAAGGGACGGCACTGGGCCTGCGCTGTGCGCACCAAGTGCCGGCCTGCGGAAGTGTTTGTTTTCTGAGTTCCAAGCGGCAGGTTCTGTTTTCCAAGGCCCTGCCCCGGATGTTGCGTAGGTTCTCTTAAAGGAGAAGAAAAGAGGCCGAAAGTTGTAATGGGAAACCAGCAAAGAGAAGATAGATGTTAGCTTTAATGGTGCCCACAGTCCCAGTCCGTGGTGAGAAGAGACGAGCTTAAGAAGGGAGAGGAAGCAAGCTGGGGAGGTGGGAGGCTGGGATTGCAGGGAGAAGTGTGCTCTCGGGGCAGGCGAAGGTTTCATGGGAATCCCACCTAGGAAGCGACACTTCAGAGGAACAGACTATTCTTCAAAAGGAAGGAAACAACCCAGAAGCGCTTGAGGTTTGTACATTTACGTGCCTCGAGTGCGCGTTCTTAAAAATCCCATGCGGGGTTTTCTAGCTGCAGAACTCCCACACAGGCCACGCTGAGGTGCCTTTGCCTCCGACCCCTGATGGGCGCCCTCAGGTCTTTATTGGGTGATGACCCAGGAGCCCTTGTGGTGGTGGCACCCGGCAGGGCTGTTGTCAGTATGAACTTAAAGGCTCTCACATCCCCTCTCGGTGCCAGCCCTCTACCAGCCTCGAGGCCCGTGTCTCTGTGCGCTAGGCCAACAGATGCTCCGTCCGACCAGGACTGGGTCTTGCAGGCAGTGGCTTCCATAGCACCCAGAAGCTCCTGGCCAGCAGATTAATTTTTTTGTTGTTGTCATCAGGGATCGAACTCGGGACCTTGGGCTTGCCAGGTAGGCGCTGTGCCACTGAGCTACATCCCAGCCTCAAGCAGATTAATTCCTGTGCATAGCTGCTTGTGTCCATCACATCTCATTTCCAGAGGATGGTAGATTCTTCCCTCCTGAGCCACCCTGCAGGAACCGTGGCTTCCGCAGCTTCCAGGGCTCCTCTTCTTCCTCTGGCAGTTTTCTTACGGATTACCCACATGAGTGAGGCTGACGGGACACAGAAGCAGCCCACAGTGTGAGGGTGGATTGCTCAGAGGAGCACGCCTGCCGCTGCTTGCTTGTGTGAGCCTGGCGCGAAGGTGAGGGGCCGCGCTAGGCCTGGCCCGAGAAGTCAGATCTAGTTGTGGTGCGTAGCACGTGGTCCGTGTGCTACCGGGAGTCGCGGGAATCGGTTGGAGTTGTTGGGACTTGAAGGGCACAGATCCCCCCCCCCCCCGCTAGCACCCGCCCTGGCGGAAGGTGGTGGGTACAGGTCTGCTCAGAGAGGAAGTGGCCGTCACTGTCTTCGGAGAACTTTCCCTTACCTGTCCGCCCTGGGCAAGGCCGGCCCAGCAGCAGGCAGATGGGATGTGAGTCTGTGTACATGGGCGTGGTTTGTGGTTTAGTATCTTAAACATATTCCAGGTGGTTCTCGAAGGCCACATGCCATGTGCCGGGCCCCAGGAAGGAGGCCCAGGAAGACCCACCCCTTGAGCCTGGATCAGGACCATCCCTGGAATGTCCTTGTCACAAAAGAAAATTCCAGTGTAGGATATCCTGGGACAGTAGACATTTTTTAGAAAAACAGGAAGCCAACAAATAAGCTAAAGGTCCTCTTCTCTCGTTGAGTTTGTATCACTCCGTGTGTAGATGCTTTCTGTTGAAATACTGACAGAAAATGGTTTTCTCTGAAGTGTGGCGTAGGTATTAGCATGTATCTCTCAGGAGTCTACTTCATGCCAGAAATTCCATATTACACCACGACTGTATCCTGTGGAAATTTTTTTGTTTCTATTTTCTCAGTATCGGGGATCGAACTCAGGACGTAGCGCTCGCCAGGCAGGTGCAGCGCCGCTGAGCTGCATCCAGCTCCACATCTGCTTCTCCCCGACCTCCTCGAGGTGCCCACGTCTCACGGGCACAGCTAAAGTCAAACCAGTGAAGTGGTGCTGGGGGCGGCGGCGCGCGCTGCACCCGGAGCCCTGCGGTGGGGCGTCGCCTCCTCCAGGCCCGGCCGGCTGCCCCCTTGGCCGGCGTTCGTGTTCGCGGTGCCATCGCTGGGGCCCCGAGGTCGCGAGCCTTGCACGTCGCGTTTTACTGCGCGCGGGGCCAGGAACACCGCGAGCAGGAGGCAGTGGCGGCGGGACACCAGGCGCCCGGCTCGCGCCCTCTGGCACTAGCGGCCCTGACCTCCGCTGGAGCCGGGCCCCTTCTGAGCGCTCGGCAGGCCCCGCGAATGCTGCATGTCCGTGCCGCCCCTGACTGGAGAACAGCTCGCCGCGGCCCGGGAACGCACGCCTCCCTGTCTGCATCCTGTGCGTGCTGCCCGCATCCTCACACCTTCGCCGGGCGCCCGCCAGCCGAGCCCCCCTGCCCACCTGCGGGGGAAGCTGGTTCCCTCCTCCCGCCCCATCCCTGTGGCCGTCGGGTGTCGGGCGGTGAGGCGGGTGAGCTGCTTCGCGGCCGGGGCGGGCGGCGGGCGGCCGGCCTGACCCTCCCCTGTGCTTGCTCACACAGACGGCGCGGGCGACTCGGAGCTGTTCTCCGCCGCCGGGGAGGTGCTGGACCTCACGGCCCGGGACCGAGAGCCGCCGCCAGCAGAGGGCGCTGCGGAGCCCGCCAGGGCCCCCGAGGATCCTGCTGGGGAGGAGGCCGAGGCCGAAGTGGCCTCCCCTGAGCCGGGCGAGGAGAAAGCGCCCGAGGAGAAGCCGGGGCCGGAGGAGGAGCGCGACGCGGAGAACAGCCCCGGGGACGCGGACGGCCCCGAGGAAGACGCGGCCAGCACCAAGAGCCTGGACCCGGACTTCGCCAGCAAGCTGATGGGCTTCACGCTGGCCGAGGGCGAGGCTGGCGCCGCGGGCAGCCAGGGCGCAGCCCCGCAGGACCAGAAGCACGCCTGCGACGCCTGCGGGAAGAGCTTCAAGTTCCTGGGCACCCTGAGCCGCCACCGGAAGGCGCACGGCCACCAGGAGCCCAGGGAGGAGACGGAGGCGCCGCCGCCCGAGGACGAGGGGCCCCCGCCCGCCCCCGACTCCGAGGAGAAGCTCGCGGAGCCCGCGCCAGGAGACCGCGCCCTGGGCTCCCGCGAGGCCTCGGTGGAGATGCAGAACGAGGAGACCGAGGGCCCCTCGGACGGGGAGGGCGCGGCAGAGCAGAAGCCCCCTGAGCAGGGCGACGACGACAGGAAGCCAAAGACAGACGCGCCCCGCGGCGGGGCCAGCAAGGCCGACAAGAGGAAGAAGGTGTGCGGCGTGTGCAGCAAGCGCTTCTGGTCCCTGCAGGACCTCACGCGGCACATGCGCTCGCACACAGGTGAGGCGGGGGCGGGGCCCGGGGGGCGGGGCCTGCCGGGGTCTCTAGGACGGCGGGTGCGGTTCGGGCGGAAGCTGCCCGGCTCGTGTCTGCTGCGGACCGGGACCCCACGAGGGCCGGGCGGCCCGGCGCTAACGCGTGTCGCTTCCTCTCTGCCACCAGGGGAAAGGCCCTACAAGTGCCAGACCTGCGAGCGGACCTTCACCCTGAAGCACAGCCTGGTCCGCCACCAGCGCATCCACCAGAAAGCCCGGCACGGGAAGCACCACGGCAAGGACAGCGACAAGGACGAGCGGGCCGAGGAGGACAGCGAGGGCGAGTCCGCGCACAGCGGCAACAACGGCGCGTCGGAGACCGAGGGCGAGGCGGCCCCCGGGGCCAGCAGCCTCGCGGCCGTCACCCGGAGCCGGAAGGACTGCGGCCGCCGCGAGGAGGAGAAGGCCGGGGCCGGGCGCGCGGCGGAGCCGGCCCGGGGCGGCCCCAAGGAGCAGGGCTCCCCCCGGGAGCCGAGCCTGGAGAGCCCCACGGCCCTGGTGCAGGACCTGCTGGAGCTGTGCGGCCCGCGGCCCGCGCGCCCCCTGCTGTCCCCCGACGGCGCCTCGCAGCTCCTGGGGCTGGAGTGACGCCGCCCTCGGGCCGCTCTGTGCCCCGCGGAGAGCAGCAGAGACCGCGGCGGGGCCCACAGCCGTGCCATAGCGCCCATGTGCCCTCCGTGCCAGTGCCTTAACTACTTCCGGACCCCCGCGGGCGCCGTCTTCTCCCAGGGGACGTAGCGAACAGTCAGGAGTTGGGGGAGGACCCCGTCAAAGCATTAACGTTGCCTTTGTGTGGTGTGTGGCTTGTTCTCGTCAGTCTGTGAACGTCCTGTGGGTTCTGAGCTGGAAACAGGAAGAAACTCGCCGCTGGATGCCCGCAGCCAATAACTGGAAGAACCGGGGTATTCGCGTGGCGGCCGGAGCGGAAGTGGGCGCCGCGCTGACTTCTCCCCCAGACGCTTCTGTCGCTGTCACAGAGCCGCTGCGAGCCGGGCCTCGGTGTCACAGGATGTGGCTGAGGACGGCTGCCACGTTGTTGAAGCCAAACCAGGAAAGACCTGCAGCCTCGCCCAGACGCGTTTCCATTCTTTGCAAAGGGTTACTGTCCACGATCCAAGACCTCTTCGTTTACAGAGAAGAGCCGCCTCCACGCCCGGCCTGCGGAAGACAGGCGGGGTGTTACACAGCGCATCCCCTTCCCCACTTGGTATATGTTATTATTAATATTATTATTATTATTATTATTATTTTTAGTTCACCAGTTTGGTGGGCTCTTCCAGTCAGCAGAAACAACTGGGCAATATTTGTCCTGGGAGACCTGTGCCAGCCCCGCCCCGGCGCCCTGTGCCCGACACTCGCCCATGCGCGTGGTGACCGTCTTCTACTGTACCCAGCCGCGCCCTCCCCTCCCGTGACTGCAGACCCGGAGGGCCGGCTGCTCGGGGCGGTGCCCGGCCTCCTGCCGAGCCCGTCCAGGCCGAGCCCCAGCTGTGCTACTGTCGTTTGCAAAGCAAGGCAATACTACTACTGGTAACCAGGCCGCGAGCAGGGTGCGAGCCACAGGTTCCGTGCCGCCCGCCGCGTGGCCGGGGCGTGAAGCTGGCACTGCCGCCTGTGCCTCTCGGCGGGGACCCGCCAGTGCTGTCCCTGCTGAGCCTCCCGCGCGCGGCGAGAGACCTGCCGCGGCCCGTGCTCCGTGGAGCCGCCCTAGCCCGCCCTCCTCCTCCTCGGCGCTCGCGGAAGCCATCGTGGGGACGGAGAAGATGAAGAAAGGCGAGGCAGACGATGCTAACTGTGGCGGGGAGCGTGAAGCAGCCCTCGCGGGGCCCTGACTTACTGCAGCAGGCGCGCACGTCAGAACCAGCGACCCCTCGGAGGCTTCTGAGTCTCAACCGGTTCACGCATCCCTTAGTTTTTTATTCTTATTACAATGTGTTGTTATTTTCGTCATTATCATTACTTGGGGGTTTTTTGTGCTTCGTTTTCTCCACAGCTCTCCACACTAAACTTGCAGTGCTGTGGGGAGAAGCCAGGACTCTGAGATGTAGCAGGGCCGGCTGCCCCTCGCGGGTGGCTCCCGCGGACTGAAAGCTTTATTTAGCCTGGATCCCTGCCCTCATCAGTAAGGTCTTGCCACGTTTTATTAGTGAGGTTGAGAAACGTATTACTGTTTGTTGTTCTGCCCCTCCCCCAATGTTAAACTGTGAAATTTGTGATTTGTTCGAACGCTGGGTGAATCATAGCTTAGTTTGCATGTCCAGCTAATTTGTTTCTATACATTTTGTTTGATTCTCTTTCTCCTTCTCTCAGGGCTTTTACAAAAAGAAAAAAATATATATATATATACATATATATATATGGATCTTCTGAAAAGATTTTTGAGGTGCAAGTTGCTTTCTCTTGTTTGTTTCTCTCTGATTAATGGACACAGTGCTGAGATTCAATCACTACACACACCTGGCTGTGAGAACGGAACAAAGCCCCGGCGCTGCTCCCAGGCAGCCTCAGACCCCGCACCCCGCGTCCTCTCCTTCCTCCTCTCGGACTGTCCAGGAAGGAAGTTGATCCTAGCGACTGCAGCCCATGCATTAAACAGGAAGCAATAATAAATATGTAGAATTCATATTTTTCTAAAGGGAACTTAAAAACTGCTGCTACACATGATGTACAAAATCGGTTTATGCCACATGAACAGAGAATCACAAGTTTGGTTTCGGTACTTTTGTTCCTCTTTGTACTCAGTTGTATAGAACTTCCAAATCCAGAATGAAAAGAAAGCTGTTCTGTATCGAACCATCTAAGCAATAAATGTTCTATTTTAAAAACGGCAGATTGCCCGTCACGCAGCCGTCCTGTGACTTGCCGTGCTCTGTCCCCAGACGTGTGGCCACGGGGCCTGGCCGGCGCGGGAGGGAAGGTCCTGCCCCTCTGTGTCTCGGTGAGTGTGGCGGTGACGGGTCAGGACGAGGCTGTGGACGAGCCCTGAGGTCACATGGGGAGCAGGACGGCCCCTCAGGCCTCGGCTGGCGGCACAGAGTTGGGGGAGGCATGAGCAGCAGAGGCGAGACCAGGCTCCCGCGTGCCCCCGGGCTCAGGCCCCAGCACGGGGGTCTTCGGGGTCAACGGGACCCAAGTACAGCACTCGCCCAGAGGGACTCGGGTGCAGCCCTGGTGCCCCGCCCCGCCTGAGCGCACGAGCCGCTCAGGAGTGTGGCTGGGGCACCTCACCCTCCGTGCTCACCCTCCACGCCGCCCTGGGTTGGTCGGCTGTGCTGTGGGTTGACTGGGTGGTTGGAGATGGGGTCCGGCTAAGGTTCCCAGCCTGGCCACGAAGTCAGGGTTCTCACGCCTCAGCCCCCAGCAGAGCTGGGGTCCAGGCCTGCGCCCCACACCTGGCTCCAGAGGCACCTCTGAAGGGCCAAGTGCAAGGCGGCCCTGGCTGGCCAGGGTGCCAGCTGCCGCCGCCTCCCAGAACCTACTCCCCAGGGAGGCAGGAGGGCGGGGGGTGGGGGGGGCGCGGGTTTATTTTAAACTTATAATTGAAGGGTGCTTGTTCACAACAAGCCCAGGCTGCCAGAGTCTGTGTCTTAAATAAGAAACGAGCGGTCACTCCTTTCCCGGGTTGCTCTCGGGACAGGAGCCACAGCCAAATGTGGAAGCGATCGCCCTGGCTGCCGGGGCTGTGGCTGCTACCAGCCCTGACGCCGCACAGCAATTTTGCCCAAAGGCAGCCCCGCTCCGAGTGGAAAATTCACAGTTCTTTTGAGACAGGATCGTGCCACGTGTAGCCGAGGCTGCCTCAGACTTGCTGCGACCTTCCGGCCTCAGCTTCCTGATGCAGGTGTGTTTAAAGGGAAAAGAAGGTGGCCATCTTTCTTATCTCTTACCGCTTCTGCACCCTCGGCTATGGCCTCCGAAAGGTGCACTAAGCGTGGGCTTCACCGCCTGTCGCTCCCGGACCACCATGAGTTCCCAGGTCTCGGTGCATCACAGGCGACCAAAGCAGGATCGGCAAGGGCATGCTGGAGGGGCTCGGCCAGGCCCGGACGCCAGAGACCCGTCGTCCGGGGGTCGAGTGTGAACAGCGCCCCTGCTCCCTCGGCCCGAGACGGTCCCTGTCCCGACACGGCCGCCCGGTCCGGGGTGCGCACTGCTGCCCAGATCTCCGAGGACCGAGCAAGCCAGGGCCTTTGAGAGGCGAGTGGTGCCGCGCACCTCCGACCCTGCCCGGCTCGGGGCCACAAGGACAAGGTGCGCATCACGGGGCCAGGGCTGCCCCAGGACCCTGCAGCTCCTTGGGGGGCAGCGGGGAGGGAAGGAGGCGGGCACAGAATCACCTCCTCGGGCTGGGCACACAAGGGAGGCCGCCCAGGGCAGGACGGCTGGCCGAGGAACCAGGGGCAGGCGCCTGCCAGGACGGTGCTGGGCAGCCGACCCCAATCGGCTCGTTTCTGCCACTATCTTCCCTGTGCCGGCAGAGGGCGCCCTCACGTCCCCGCGCACTTCCTGGGCCGGGCTGGGCCTCGCAGGGGACACACAGGGACAGAAGAGGGCGCCCGACAGCTGCGGGGACTTGGGCCGAGCAGCCTGGGGTCCACACCATCCCCCTCTTGACCTCAGTGAACCCGTCGCGGAAAGAGCCCTAGGCCGGGATACCCGGTGCAGAGTCCCGCCATGGGAGCCCTCTGTCCTTACGGAGCTAGGAGGAGAAAGGCCTTGCTTCACCCTGACTCCCAGAAACAGGGTCCCAAGTCCCCCAACCTTTCTAAAGCCATCGCCTGCTCTGCAGTCCAGTCGGCAAGGGCGAACTTGAACTTACCTGTTTTAAGGACACAGCAGGGCCTCGTGGGGGCGCCAGACTGGGAACTCGGAGAGGCGCCCTCTGCAGACACCGCCAGGAATTGCTCCCCACCGAGCTCCTCTCTCCTGGCTCGGGTTGTCGCAGGGAGTATAGGACCCTCAACGCTATCGTCCCCGGTGCTGGGGATGTCTAATTCTAATTCTCGGTGTTATTTATCCATTTATTTATTTTATTTTGGGATAAGATCCCACTATCTCATCCAGGCTGGCCTTGAACTCCTGGGTTAAAACAGTAGCTGGCACTGCAGGCTACACCTTTGTGCTTCACTTTGGAGTTCTTTTTTGAGGAATTGGGGTGAGGCTGAAGATTGAACCCAAGGCCTTTACACTGAACTATATCCTCAACCACTATTTATTTTTTAACGAGTCTTGTTAAGTCACTGAGCTGCCCAGGCTAGATTCAGACTTGCACAGTCCTCCTGCCTCAGCCTCCCAGAGTACTGAAACTACAGGTATACATCCAACTCAGGCTTAGACTAATAAAGAGAGGGCGTCTCATGTATTTTCAGGAACTTGGAGGCTGCACGTATCATATTCACCTGGTTATAAAATGTCAGGAAGGGCTGCTCCCTGGCCACTTGTGGATCCCGTGTACAGCAGAGGACGTGCTGCCTGGGCCCACACTGTGTCTCTGCCACGGCCACCCAGATCGGACAGTGTCTGGAGACAGGTCTTCCAGGAGAGAAAGGTCAAAATGGGCTCGTGTTCCCTGACAGGGTCCTAGGAAAGGCTGGGGACACACGTAGACTCTGTGGGGACACAGGAGGAAGCGGCCACCTGCAACCCGAGCAGAAGAGGAGCCGCCCTGCTGCCCCCACCCCCCGGTCCGGGATCCCAGCCTCCATGACGTGGGGGTGCGTTCTGGGTGAGCCACTCAGCTGCGGCACCCCAGGCGACTGGCACGACCGTGTTTGCTGCCGCCTGGCAGTTGATTACGGGGCCGGTGAGCGAGGAAGATGTCCTTCATTCTGGAGTCTCTGGGCTGCTGCTTGCCAGGCCCAAAGCCAAGGATCAAGTACCTGGGTAGGTCTTGGTAGACCTTAGGGAGTGTCACTAGCTAGGACATGGGCCCTGAGGCCCACAGTGTAAAGGAGAAGCAGTACTGACTGGGCTCAACACTGTTAGTACCACAAGTGAATCTGGCGTGGCAGAGGGGCCTGGTGGAGGAGAGCTGCTCACAGCATGGCGAACAGGAAGCAGAGTCCAGGGGAGAGAGCAGCCCTTCCGGGTGACACCCAAAATGCTTCCACCCATCAGAGCAAGCTGGCTCTAAAGCCCCCAACCCTCTTGCCTTCCCAAGCCCACTGAGCGCATGAGGCTGCGGGGTGGGGACATTTGGGACTAAGCCATGCTTGGTGCCATCTTGGTATTCCTAGAAGACCACGCACAGAGCAAGCAAGGTGAGTTAAAAGCCAAAGTGACAGGTCTTTTCTGGGCACCTCCCCAGTGCCACGCAGGGTGTGGAAAGGGCTGCGTCAGTCCTGTTCTCTTTGTTTCCTGCCAGATGTTCCTGGCGGCATCTGGAGGAACAAACGAGGGGTCTATTGAGTTTTATTGGGGATTTGGGGCCCGCCCTGGCCTGTGCTGGTTGGGTCCATAGACTGCCGTGGCAAATCTCAGGCTTCTGTGTGAGCTGGGTGGCACAGGTGGAACCAAGAGCCACGGTGACCTCCGCTCCTCTCACGGGAGTCGGTCAGGCCACGGAAGGGCCGTGCAGGGGCTCCGACGCCATGGCCCAGCCTCTCCTCAGACGCAGGGGCCAGTGATTTTCTCTCTGCCAGCACCGCCCTGCGCAGGCCCGGCTCCAGGTCAGCCCACCCCAAGGCTCTGTCCAGCCGGCGCCGTGCGATGAGGGAGCCTGGACTGCCCACCTGGCCCTCGGCGCAGGACGCACTCTCTCCGGACGTGTCCCCGCAGTTTATTGAGCCCAGGGGGCGTTGGTGCAGCTCAGCCCGCCCCAGCACACAGTGAGCCCCAGGCGGCCTCGGGGAGCCGGCAGCCAGGCCACCCTGGCGCCGCCCGTCTGTCCAGGGCGAGTCTCGCGTGGCCCGTCGCGTCCACGGCTTCTGCGAAGTCTCCACGGGGTCCCCCAGCTGCCCTCCTCCTCCAGAACCCAGTGGCTCGGTGCGGTGCGGCCTTCAGCGCGTCTCCCGCCGCCTGCGTCTGGAAGAGCAAAGGGGGAGGTGACCGAGCCGCCCGGGCCGCCCCTCCGGGAGGCGGGGACGCGGGGGGGGGGGGTCGTCCGCGGCCTGCCATCGGTGCCAGTCTCCGCGCCACCGACAGGGGCGCGCCAGCAGCGGTGGCCGTCAGGGACGCAGGGCCCAGGCAGCAGGGCCTCGGTTTACCGGCAAAGGCGCTCTGGGAACCTCCCTCAGGTGGGGGCGCACCACGTACGGACACAAACTCACGGAGACATGCGGTCACCACGTGCATCGGGAGCAACAAGGGAGGCCTGCGGGAGCGAGAAGCGGCCAGCGGTCCTGGACTCCCGCGGCCGGGCTGGGCGCTCCGCTCGGCACCACCTTCCCGCGCGCAGGAAGGCTCAGGCCTCGCTCGCCCTGCGGCGGGGCGGCAGCGTGCTCGGGCCGGGCTCCCGCTGCTGTGCCGCGGCCGGGCAGCAGAGGGCGGCACAGGCCCGGCGGGCCCGGTTAGCGCGACCGTCCGCGTCGGCCCTGATCATCCCGCGAGGCCACGCGAGGCCCGCGCCGGGCGCCTTCGCTCCGGGCCCTGGGACAGGCACCCGCGGCCGCCCGGCCTGGGGTGGGGAGGGCCCCTCCCGGAGGCTCGGCGTCGCCCTGGCCAGCGCGGGGATGCTCGGGCTGCTTTACTGATTCTGCAGAGCTGCGGAGCAGGAGCAGAGGCTGCACCTGCTGGGGCTACAGCCCGCACGGCCGGCCTCGGCTTCCCTCGCTCCACACGACTCAACCACCGGACGCTCCCAGAACTCTGCGAGGCTGAGGCAGGAGGAGCACAAATTCGAGCCCAGAGCGGGCAACTTAGCAACACCGTGAGACGGGGTCTCAAAATTAAAAAAAAAGCGGGGGGGGGGCTGAGGATGCAGCTCACTATAAAGGGACAACTGTAGCAAGAACAATTCCCAGTGTACACGCGCACACACACACACACACACACACGCACACACACACATGCACACACACCGATTTCTTTGGTAAGCAACAGTACATACAAATGTTAAAAGTTTGCTTATTTTCTTTTGGGCTACAGAAAAGCTGTCCAAACCACTGAGATTATTATACTCATCATATGAGGCTTCGGTGGATTTGACATCTGCATTTATTGCTTCCATTATAAAATATAAGCACATTACAAACATTCTGAAGAGGAGAACCCACCCACCCACCCTAGTACAAAAACTGCTGTAGCGTTTTGATGTATACTGGATCAGCTCGAAATGTAACAGTTTCAAGCACTGTGGAGAAGACATAAGAATGCTGGTTGTTACTGTCCTACTGTTTATTCTGTAAAACATCTTTCTTTCATTAAAAAAAGCTGAAACATTAGTTACAAAGACTGATTCTCCGGAGGGCCCGACGGTGCTCCCGTGCAGGCCCAGGGAAGGATGAGGCCCCTCCTCCTCCTGCCCTCCCCGGCGGCCCAGCCCTGCCTCGGACCGCTCTGGGGGCCTGGATGTCACTGCAGGGTCCAACACCACATGCAACGAAGTGTGGACTTTCAGAGGAACTGCCGGGATGCCTTTTTTTCTTTTCTCCCCCACTTTGTAGCACTTTAGATGGGCCCTGTGCGTCTCCGAATCCCAACGACACACCCACGGGACGCAGCCCACGCCACACAGGCCCTCCCAAGAGCGGCTCTCACAAGGCCACAGACAACCAAGACAGACAGGCGCTCACGCCCCACCTGGTCCCAAGCTTCAGACAATTCCCAATGCACAGGGATATGTGCTGCAGGGGTCTGAGGGCGCCACTGCCCCGCTTTCCCTACACACGGCCTGAACAGACGCAGGACAGGGCTCAGACATAATCACCATGCAGGCTTCACGCCACAGATCTTTTCAGAACAAACCTGACTGAAGTGCCACCGAACATCACATTTCCAATGTGTAAGTGCTGGCATTAAAGGCCAGCTGTGGTGGCATACACCTGTAATTCCAGCACTTTGGGAGGCCGAGGCGGGAGGGCTGCAAGTTTCTTCTGCTCAGTCTGGGCAACTTCATGATTTAGTGAGACCCTCTCTCAATCCAAAAAATTAGAAGTGGCCGGGGCTGGGGCTCAGTTTGGAAGCCCTGGATTCAATCCCCAGGAACCCACACCCCACTCAAGCAGAACTAACCCAAGACTTTTTTGCTTCTGGTTTTTTCGAGACAGGCTTTCTCCGTGCAGCCTAGGCTGGCCTCAAACCCCAGGCGACCCTCCTGCCTCGGCCTGCTGAGTGCTCGGGGTATGAGTGTGCGTCACCACGCCTGCCTGACGGCCTCGCAATTGCAGTGGCTAGGAACAAGATACGGGAGCAGAGGCATTTCAGCCAAACTGAGTAAACTCGGACTTCTCCCAGATTCTCTACGTTCTTAGGTCCCGTGGTACGGAGAACCGAAATCTAACACAGACACAGCGGGGCCAAACACCGGCGCCCGTTCAGTAACTGCTGAGCACCAGCCGCGGCGCCGGCCAAGGACGCGCCTCTCTGTGACAACGGCTTCGGGCCCCTTCAGAGCCCGGCCCCGCGGTCCCCCTGCGGGCAGGCTTCCGCCGCGAGCGCGAGGGCATCGAGGAGCACAGCACCAAAGCCACCAGCGGCACGTCAGCCTGGAAGGCCCTGGCCACCCCATCACAGGGCACGGGCTGTGCAGCTGACTCCGGGACCGGGACGAAGCCGGTTCCCCACGGCTTCCGCTCTCATCTCAGAACTGCCGGCTGGGGGAACTCACTGTAGCGTCCCCTGGCTCAGGCCGTGAGTGGCCCCTGCCAGGCCCTCAGGACTGTGGTGAGACGGAAGCCCGGGCCTCACCTGGCAGGCAGGCGGGGCCGAGGGAACACGGGCTGGAGCACAGCGCTGCCCACACCCCCGAGGCTCCGGGCGCAGTGCAGCTGGGGACGCGCCCACGGGTCTGTGGGTGCCGTGCAAGGGCTGGGTGGGCGTTCTGACCCCACGCGCCACGGCAGGACACCCGGCCGCACCTTCGCCCACAGGCTGGGGACCGGCAGCCCAGGCACCCACCCGATGCTCTGGTCTTGGGAGAGGAAGCCAGGCCTCACAGGGGCTGGGCCGGGGCCCAACCACGAGCCCGCACTTCCACGCCTCACTTTGTCTTCAGGACGGGGTTTGAGCCCGAGGCCCTCACACTGAGCTAACCCCAGCCTATCCTACCGTTACTGTTGCTACCTATTGCTGGTTTCTAGGACTTGCTGAAAAGCTCTTCCCGCCTCGGCCAAGTGCTGGGATCTCAGCGCAACCACACCCACCCCTGCCGTTCCGAGACAGGGCCTTGCTGGACACTGCATTGCCAGGCTGGGCTTGAACTCGCCGTCCTCCGCCTCGGCTTCTCACAGGGCTGGGACCTCAGGTGTGTGCCAGGCAAGACCGCCCTCGTCGTGGGGGTTCGGCAGGATGGCACCCCTCCCCAGGAAGTCCCGCAAGCGCTGTGTGCCTCCCCACTGCGGGCTGCACCTCGGCGCAGGCCCAGGCCCACACCCAGGCCAGCCCCTGGCTCCCAGCGGGTGGAGCAGTAAGTGCCAGCACCCAGGACTCAGAGCCACCCAGGGGAGACCGGCCGCAGGGCCCAAGGACACCACACACTGGCCCCAGGAGGCCAGCTGGGTGCTGGCTGGGGGCCAGGGCCGGACAATCAGATCGAGACAACCCTGGGTCACAGACAGGGATGGCACCAGGAGAGGCCCAGGCCCGGTGCAGCCCCCAGGAGCCACGCCGGCCGGGTGGGAGCCACCATCCCTCCAACACTCAGCGAGGCTTCCAGTGAGGTGACCCAGAAGATAGCACGCGAGGCTCGTGGCAGTCAACATGGCGATGGACCGTCGCCCTGCAGAAGGCTGCGTGACGCACAGGCCATGATTCTGTGGCTTTTCGGCAGAATAAGGGCTGGCCACGTGGCACGTTCTTGTGATCCCAGCTCCTCCCATGGCTGCAGCAGCAGGACCCCACGTGAGGGCAGCCTGAGCAACCCAGCCAGACCTTGTCTCAGGGGTAACAGAAAGGGTTGGAGTACGGCGCAGGGCACAGCACTGCCTGGCGCGTGTTGAGTCCCTGGCCCAGCGCCAGCCTCAAAAAGAAAAAAGCACTTTGTTCCCCAGGGATACTTTCTTTTTAATGCCTCACTGTGCCGGAGGCAAATCCGAACCTGAGCGAAAGCGCAGGCCTAGGCTCTCTGCTCTGTAGCACAAGCAGGTCTCGCACTCATGTCTAAGGGGATCGGTCCTTCAGCCCTTCACAGATTAAATCCAGTCAACTTCTCAATTTGTCTTGCAGAAAATATTGTTAAAGATCGTAATTCTGGCCAGGCGTGGTAGCTTACGCCTGTCATCCCAGCACTCGGGAGGCAGAGGCAGGAGGATTGCTGGGTTCGAGTCTTGCCTGGGCACCATAGTGAGCTCAGGGCCAGCCTGAACTACAAAGCGAGACCCTGTCTCAAAAAAAAAAAAGATCGTAACTCTGGGTCACCCACTTTCAGGTCCCCGTCTGTCCCTTTTAGGCAGAAGCTGTCTCAATAAACTTTTCCTACTCTTAAAAAAAAACCTTTATTCTATTCCTCAGGGAGACATTTAAACAGGTGTGTCACTTACGGGATAAGGGGGTCCTGCAGGTGGCCACATCACCAAAATGTCTGTGGAGACAGCTGTGACCACAGCAGGGCGGGCGCGGGGCTCAGGCTGTGGCCCCCGTGCTGCCGGATGGGCTCTGCCTTCACAGGCCAGTGAGCTGCCCCGAAATGCGCGGTTTCGGGTCACGTCTGCCCGACGCTGCGTGGGGAAGAGAGCTGCGAGGCCGTCCTGAATCCCCGGCCTTCAGCGAGCTCATCTTCCCGCTGTGCAGCTGCGCAGGGCTGCGGAGACCTGCCTGCACCTCCGGACCCTGAGCGACGCCTGAAACCCGCAGGCATCGCCGGGGCCTCCGACACCCCCGTGCGCCCTGAGACGCCGCCTGCACGCACCGGGGAAGGCGGTTCAGAGCAGCACAACTGAGAACAGCACAGCTAAACTACGGGCTCACCAGAACACGCAGTCCCTCAGGTGTATGTGGAAATGTTCTTAAATGTTCACTAGTGCCTCATTTTGGAACTAAGATCACAATTGGAAGATCAGGGTGCTGCGGTCAAAGGACGCGTCTGGCTGAGGTAATCATCAAGCCGGGCCTGGGGGCCAGGAGGCCTCCTCACCCACGCACAAAACCGCAGCGACTTTCCTTCTGGCCAGGGATTCGGTGCCTTGTAATCACATCTGCTGTGTGCATCTCAGCAGCCAAGACTCTGAATGAAATGTTTCATCACTGCCAATAATTCTCCCTAACTGAGTGAAAATACAATCTGAGGGCCAGAGATTTAGCTCAGTGGCTCCTAGCAAGCACAAGGTCCTGAGTTCAGTCCCTGGTAACCACATACAACAATACCAGGCGTGATGACTCCCACCCACCAGCAATCAGTACAACATACCACAATGCCAGGCGTGTGGCTCATGCCTGTCATCCCAGCACTTGGGGCAGAGGAAAGATTGCCTTAAATTGGAGGCCAGCCTGGACTACACAGTGCGTGAGCTCAGGGCCGGCCTGAACTACAAAGCGAGACCCTGTCTCAAAAAACTAAAAATCAAAAACAAAAAACTGAAAAAAAAACCAAAATGAACAATTTGAGGCTGATGTGCTACAAATACACATTTGAGGCGAGACACTTGTGTAGGCTCTTCGTTCTAAACGTACCTTTCTGCCTGTCAAAGCCCCAGTTTCTGAAGCTACTGACGCTCAGCCACCATGTTGGTGCTTCCTTCCTCGGGTTTCCCTCCGCCCGCCCTCAGGCCTCCCCGTCCCGCTCGGCTGGGAAGGTGCGACGAGCCGCACACAGACGCCCGGCACAGCCCCGCTTGCTCAGCCCCGCCCCACACCGCGGGCCAGAGCTCTCCGCGGAGACCCTCGTGAGCGCTCCAGACTGAAACCAGGCTGCTCGAAGGCTGGGTTCCCAAACCACGGCTGCTGTTGCAAAGGAACAGACTACAACAAAGGAGAGCTTATCCAAATATTTACATTTAAAAGACAATGAAAAATAGCCTACTTATTAGGTGTGCTTGAACAAACCATGTGTGGAACTGAATCCCATTCATTACGGAGTAGTTTCTGCTAAATACCTGCTGAAGCTCTAAGGTTCCCTGCTGACAATCCATACTAAGAAATAAACATCACAAGTGACACCCTGACCCTTCTGGCACTGGCTCCACCTCAAGCCGGAAGCGCTGCTGTGGAAAGCAAAGCCCAAGCACCCCCAGGACCCCAGGAGGCCCCGAAGTGCTGTCACTGCACCTGACTGCATGGTGTTCGAGGAAGAGTCACAAACTTACAAAGTCACAAGACAGTGTTCTCGAAAAAGACCCTTGAGAACAAGGAGGATCTCCGATGGGGCAGGGAGCCCAAAGCTATGTGAAGTTCTCAAAGCCAACTGCTAAGCACACCCCAGGAGGGACATGACGCCGGGTCCGGGGTGCGGGCGGGTCGTGTCGGGAGATGCCTCGACCCTACTTGCCAAGCGCCTAACAAGTACGCAAAAACCTCCTGGTCACTGGTTCTGGCTCAGACATTTAAATACTTAAATTGTTTGGAATTTTCTTTGCCTATTTTGTTTTGTTGCTATTTTCCTTTTTTTTGCATGTGTGGATGTGAGTAGGAGCTGATTAGATCAAGATGAGAAGGAAGAGAGATCAGAAATCAAAGCACCACTACAATTTCACTCAGCATTTTCTCAGAAAATAGGTGCAGCAGGGTGGGGCTCTGGGACAGAGGGAGACCTCGCACCCCCTTCACCCAGTCTGACAATGATCCAAACCTAACTACCTACCGCCCAGGCAAGAGGAACCCTCGAAGAAGCTTCTACGAGATACAATTTATATTTTTTGTTCTGAGATGTTCAGGAGTCTGTATTTTTAGAATTTTGTACATTAACCAAAAAGGTTTACCATTAAACACAAAAGACTGCACAAGGAACAACTATTTACCTTTTAAAATTTCCAATTTATATTTCTGTAGATTAGTACTGGCTGAAATCTAACTGCCCCTCCGATGTGATCTGCTGGGCCATGGACCGAGGTGACTCTTCCTAGGATATGGCGCTTCTATGAGGGAGAGCAGAATTCTCTCCCAGGAAACCCAACCCCAGGTTGCGCCGGAGCTCCGCCTGGCCAGGGACGACACAACTCAGTTCGTACAAATGTACCTCTTCTTTTTGTTAGAAAGGGGGTAGGGTTGGGGTGCATGTACCCACATCGGCAAAATTCCGTCTTTCACATCGTTGCTAGATATATCCCCAGATTCCTTGAAGGTGTGTGTTAAAAGCAGCAAAATATCGGGACAACCCTACTGCTACCTGAGCAGCCGCTCCTGCCTTTAGAATGCTAGCTCAAGAGAGCGAGCACAAAACGCCAGTCTGTGCCACCAGCTGGGATCTGAGCGGCGCCAAGGAAGAAACGAGCTCTTCCAGCTCCAGGAGCGTCGGTACCACGCTGGGGGCAGAGGCTCATCACGCGCGGGGCAGAACCAGACTGTCAAAGGGAAGGGGCCACGGCTCGCGTGCAGTGCTCTAAAGGCAGGATCAGCAGGCCGTTCACCCATGATTCTGGAAGGCTGACCGCTCACACTCACACACGGATTTTAATGGTTTAAAAAAAAACCAAATTCGTTACTTTAGAAAAATGAGCGCAGTGCATTTTCAGCAGTGTTATGGCCACACCGCCTGCTCAGTCCGCAAGCAGCAGCAGGCGCCTCCAGCATGACGTGCGGCTCTGCTCCAGCCCCGTCGGGCGGGACCGGGCCGGCAGGGCAAGCACAGACGGACAGCCGCACACGGGAGCATTTACTCATCAGATCCCGCCGACCGCTTCTGCGCCCGCTTCCGGGGCAGCCTTCTCGGAGAGGCTTTGTCTGCAAGAAAAGAGAAAGCGGTGAGCTCCGGGCGCGGAAGGCACTGCACACACGCGCCAAGGACAACCGCTGCCGACAAGCGCTCGCCACAGGGGTCACGCGCACCCCCGTTCAGGGGAAACGCCGGTGCCTGGGGGGCAGACAGCTGACCCTGGTCAATGGACTCTTGCCGACGCCACACAGAACCTTTAATTCTACAGTTTGTCTGCACGTGCACAAGGAAACGGGAAAAGCATCAAAGGCCGGATACCTGCAGCCCAGGCACGCTCATGCGGGTCAGTGAGGATTTCACCTTTCAACCACGACCGTGCAGGCTACTGGGAGCAAGCAAGTGCACTAAAGAAATCCGTGTTTCGATGCTGCACCACCCCATGCACATAAGCACCATCTTCTCACACCTCCTCTCCTCAATTAGATTTGGGCACGTTTCATTTAACAGGAAATCACTGGCGCTGCACTTCTTCTACCCCTCCCCCACCAGGACCGAACTCACAGCCTAGGTCTGTACAGCAGGCAGTGAGCGGCGCCACTGAGCTTAACTCCCCGGCCACGTCTCTTCTGTGTGTGTCTACTGGCTCAATATATCCTCCCTCTGACCAGTATTATTCTTTATTTTCTACAGGAGCTTTACCCACGGGCTCTAAGAGCAGCTCACTGTGGAATACGTTACAAATAAAAATCACTAAAGAAGAAGGGTGGGAAGGAAAAACAAATGTGTACCTGGGTACAACAGAAGGTAACTGCAGTCCCAGCTCTTCAGGAGGCTGAAGCAGGAGGGTCATTTAACCAAGTTCATCGTCAGCCCAGGCGACATGCTGAGGCTCTGCCTATCCCTCCCAATCGTCTCTCCACTTAGGGAGAAGTGAAAAGCTGGCAAAGCTACTTTCGCCCAGCTACGGCTGTACCTGGAACAGTCACGCTGCTCTAGGCTCCGCAGGGCTCCCGGCCTCCCAGCCCTCCCCGCCTGCCAGCAGCCTCCGCCTGCTGTGCTGCCTTGGAGTAGCTGACGAGGGACTGGCCTTGAACCAACATAATCCTCCCTCCTTACAGTGTGGTTGTTGGGGACTTTGTCCCCAAAACAAGGGAAGGAACTAAGATATGGTTCCTAAAATAGAGACAACGCTCATATTTTAAAACGCTTTTTTCCCATATTTTAAAATGCTGTAGTGAAGGTTTATCAGCAATATCTAAGGACTGCCGAGGATGACGGTACATGCCTATAATCCAGTTACTTGGGAGACGGAGGCAGGAGGATCACTAGTTCAAGGATAGCCTGGGCAACTTACCCTGTCTCAAAATAAACAAAATGGTGACAGTGTAGCTCAGTGGCAGAATGCTTTCCCAGCACGTTCAAGGAAGGGCACGCGTTCAATGTTTTCCCATTTAAAGACTGAAAATTCTCTCAAATCTGCTTCCGTGTTAAGGACTACGATGTTAACGCTGAATGGAAACTCAGATGAAAACTGCCCTAGGACATTAGGCAGGTTAGCCGGGCAGGTCTGGGAAGCTCTGGCTAGCCTAAAAGCACCGCGCATCTTCCTGGTCAAGAAAGCCTACAACTTTTCCCACTTTTCACACGCTCAGACTGGGAACTGCTGTCCTCGTGCAGCTGACCCACTTCCAAGCAAAGTCTTAGCACCAGCAAGCCCTGCACAGACCGCTTTGCAGTCTGGCCGCCCCTGTATAAGCACTGACCGCTACCGTGCGGCAGGCGGGCGCTCCCCGCTGGGCCCTTCACACAGTGCGCCAGCTGCCATCGTGGGACACGTGTCATGGCCCAGAAATCCCCACCGCTGCACGAGGCGCAGAGCCTGCGCACAGGCGGCCCGCGGGGCCCCTCCGCCTGCCTGGAGTCCAGCAGCCCGCTCACCGCCCCGCCCGGCCACACCCAGGGCCTGGACACACGCCGCTCCGGGGCGCACGGTCCCGACACCCCAGCAACAGACACACTGCAGTCACTCGGTCTGTTTTACAACGCGAGGAAACAGGTCCCCTTTGCTACTCCCCTAAAAACACCTACAGTTTTTTTTAAGTTTCAACAAATTAAGATCAAAACAGTTAAACTTTCAGGAGTGAAGCTTAAACTACGTGAAAAAAAATCCTCTAAGTGGAAAATTCATGTCCTTTCTCAATGATATTGAATGAGGCAGCCTTGAAAATGCCTACATTTCCCACTTAAAAGATGTTTCAAAAATACTTTCATCAGAATAAAATTCTTTTAATTGTAGTAAAACATTTTTAATTATACTAAAATTGTAACCTAAATAAATTTTTAAAAAATTAGTAATATTTCAATCACAAGTTTTCTATAGTAAGTTAAGTTAGAGCTACAATCTTATAGTTTCCAATTAAGGTTTCCTTATGTACTTATTGGAAACTTTGTTTCAATACTTTGTTTCAGCAGTTCTAGGGATCGAACTCAAGTCCTTGTGCTTACAAGGTAGGCGCAAACTTGAGCTAAATCCCTGTCCCTAAAACACTTTTACTAACCGAAGTCTCTATATTTTTCTATGAAAATCAGCTATACCCTCACTTTATAGTTAAAAAAAAATACAAACTTGAGTGAAATTGAAGCAGCCTAACCTGAAATGCAAACTATCAAGAAAAACCTGCTTAGCAAAAAACGCTGCCTCTGGAGAAGAGAGGAGAGGGCCTCCCAGGCGGCTCAGGCCGGCACCTTCCTTCCTCACAGCCCGCCCCTGGCCGCCCGCGGCCGCCCGCATCCGGTCCTCTAGGGTCCTCCAGGGCGGCAGGAGAACGGCTGTTTCTCCTAAGTCACTGTCGTCTGGGCCACACTCTAAGGAAACCAGCTTCTAGCCCGGAGCTTCCCCGAGTGCGGTCGGGCAGCAGCACCTGGGTCACAGAGCTCTGACCCTCTCGCCTGGGCTTCTGGAGGGACCGCAGCGGGCCCGGGTCATGCCTCCGGCGAGCCGAGGGGAAAGGGAAGCTCTGCCATCGCTTATAAAAGCATTACCACAACAGAACTGAAAATCATTACTATTTCATCATTTTTTTTTTTGGTGGTACCAGGGATCTAACTTGGGCCCTTTTGCTTCCACGGTAGGTGTGGTACCACTTTAGCTAAATCCCCGACCCTATTTCACAATTTTTAAAACATATGTATTTCTAGCTCAAGGGCTTAGAAACAATGAGACCAGTATTAACGCCATTTTCCTTTTTTTTTTTTGAGGCAGGGTCTTTGTAGCGCCTGACATTGAAGTTACTACGAAGCCCAGGCAGGCCCTGAACTCACAGGTGATCCTCCTGCCTCAACCTCCCAAATGCTGGCAATAAAGGCGTGTGCCACCACACCCAGCTCCAGATGTCTAGATTTTACTTTCTGGTACCATTCAAGGAGACTTTAAAGGTACAGGGCAGAGAAGATGCAAAGTAAGTTTGCATGATCCTGAGAACAAACCACTAAGGGCTCATTCTACGATCAAAAGGCAAAGATACCCAAGTGGCCCCAGCAGACAAAGTTTAATAATTTGAGCATAAAAACACTGTTGAGTGAAACACACAAATTCCATAAAATGAAAATTATATCTGATAAAAAAGGGTAGGAAAATTCTTTTGTCACCACTTAGGTGGACTGTGAAGTATCTTTTAAGTATTGGTGAAAAAAGCATTATATATTTTTCCTACTTTCCCAGTGGGACATATTTAAGTTACCTAACAGTCCTAGCTTTCCACTACTACACAAATTTAATTTTTTACAATCATGCTGTATTTCTTTTTAGGTTTACTCTTCTAAATAGTTTTTCTAGTAGAACTTAGTACCAGAGAACTGTTCCCAGTGTTGATTAAACTTGCTATAAAGCATTCACGTGCCACACAAGAGCCCCCAAAGCCCTAGCAGACATCATGAAGAAAATGAATCACCTCACCTCTTCTACTCTGCACTGAAGCAACAGGAAGGAAAGAGACAGGAAACAGATTAGGAACACAGAACTCACACGCTTGCAAATCAATTGCAGATCTGAATACAGAACTGATGAATTAAAGCACAGAAATTATTACAAACAAGACACATCTTTTAAAGTCAACAGCAGTCACTGTACCACATCCTGCACAGCAAAAATGAAGAGCACTGAGATAGTTCTTGCGAATCTAACACGCTTATTGGCCATTAAAAAGAAACAGCCCCGAGCGGGGCAGGACACTCACTGATCTGATTCAGAGTCTCCTGAGGGATCCAGCTCATGTCCACATCACTCTGACTTGTGGTGCCCATCTCGACCTTCTGTATGGGTCTCTTGCGCTGCAGAACACAAACGCACGCTTTAGAGGAGTTCTGTTACGCTGTTTAAAATTCTAAAATATTGACAAACTCAATTTGAATATTTTACTGTTAATGTTGACTTCTAGTTGTAAATCACACTGACTCCAGCATCTTACTCACTTAAGAGTAAAATCATTATAGAATAAACTATAAACAATAAATCCTCACAAATCATTATTTTCAGGACTTAAATACCTTTATCCTTGACATAAAGGTTAATGTATTATTGAACCAGAGGTGGACAAAGTAGGAATGTCCATAGAATGATTTTCTTTCCATTTGGAATAAAACCTCACAGAACAAATTCCCACTGTCAATAAAACCCAAGGCAATTACTGAAGTGCCACGTGTACCCAGCCTTACACTGTAAACCACAAACCAACAGACAGCACAGATAAAAATATAAAATCTAACACAACTAACAATCTGACTTTAATCTAAGAACCTAAAACTCTCTCCCTATAGTATTAGGCAACCAAACTGCCAGAATGTAAAGTATGACTTTACTTTCTTTAGCCTTGTTCTGAAATTTATGTATTAAAAAAAAAAAAACACTATGCTGGCGTGGTGGCTCACGGCTGTAATCCCAGCACTCGGGAGGCAGAGGCAGGAGGATTGCTGGGTTCGAGTCTTGCCTGGGCTGCATAGTGAGCTCAGGGCCAGCCTGAACTACAAAGTGAGACCCTGTCTCAAAAAAAAAAAACGCCAACAGGCTGGAGATGTAATTTAGCACTAGCATAATTCCTGTAGCCAAAAGGTGAGCTGGGAGGATTAGTGTGCCCCCGTTAAGGTTACTAAAGCAAATGAAGAAGCTGAGCTGCTTGGAATAACATACTCATGAAAAATTGTAATAAGCAGAAAATGAAATCTTACAGCTTGAGGGGAAAACTTCTAACAATTTAGACTTATGGTTAAGACAGAAGGGTCACTTTCAAGGGTATCGACAAAGGGTGTTCACTGCATGTGTGTGTGAAAGTGTCCTAGAGTGACATACTCAAGGTCCGTCTCCCCTCAGATTTCATTTGTATCTACTTCTTTTTAAGAGCGGGAAGTTTGCTGGGGAGTAGGAATTGCTCCTGAGGTATGGGGGGGGACCCCCAAAGTGGGTGCCCCATTTCCTTCACATGTAAGAAGCCATGAAGAACCAGGCTGTGCTTAGTGCCACAGCAGCTTTCAAAGGCAGGCCACAAACATACTTCACTGAAATTACCTTTCTTGATTCCAGGAGCTGATGAAGGCCAACAACGAGCAGAAGCCCAAGACCAGCAAGGAACATATACATAAAGATTCTGGCATAAAGGAGGAAATACAAGCTGGCTTTAATATGTAAGGAGTTATCACAACTAATTATCACCGCAACCCTAACGCAACAAACAGCTTTCCAGACAACTTAGGGGGAAAAAAGAGTAAGATCACATTATTTGATACTTTGAACTTTATTCTACACCCAATTAAAAACAAATGGATGAGGTGGGCACATAGCTCAGTGGCACTGCACCTGCCTGGCAAGTGCAGGGTGCTGAGTTTGATTCCCAGTACCGGAAACAACAAATTTAAAAATGTATTAAACTTTTCTGCCTTAAATTTTACATTATTTTCCATACCTGGATTTAAAAATTACTTTAGTGTATTTTATCTTAGCTAACAATAAATGATTCCTCATTTGGAAGTAATATAATGTATTGTAAAATAAAAACACCTGCCTCACAAATGCAAAGTCCTGAGTTTGATACCTGGTACCAGGAAAAAGAAAATCTAACTCATATAAAATGAGCGATTTTGAGGGAACAGAAAATACAGCTAGGCTAAGATTGGTCTAAGGAAAGAATGACAGACAGCTAGCTGTCTCTACTGCAAGACTCAGTTTTCAATTATCTTACTCTGAAAGTTGGGCCCGAGTCAGAATTTCAGCAAATCCGCATCTGTTCCATTCTGACCCCTTGAACAGACACTTCAGAATCAGAGCACACTTAACAGTCCTGTCATACAAGATCAAGATCAAAGGAAACTTTCACTCACGTTTCTCCATCTAACCCATCCTCTCTTTCAATAACTGTAACGGTTTGATTGAAGACGGCATCCTGGAATACATTGCCCTGTTTAAAAAAATAAATTGAATTTAATTTCTACAAAACCCCCACAAGAACCTGAAAAGCACTGAAAGAGTGAATGCTTTCAAGATTTTTTGAAACTGTTACTTAACGAATATAATCAGCTTTCTCATCACTTAGGTCAGCAGGACTCCACATCAGACACAATTACACTACTCAAGGCCGGGGACTCAATGTTGCAAGGTCAACTTCTCCTTTGGAAAGCGGGAGAAGGTGAGTGAGGAGTCAGGAAAGTAGCATAAAATTAAGGTAAAACTTACAGAAAGCAAGCAAGCTCACAGCACCTACAGCGTCCTGCCTGCCATCCTCCACAGCTAGGAAGCAGCGTGCAAAGTCCACCAGGACCCCCAGCAACAGGTCACGCGGAGGACTAACCAGCTGGGAGACTCAGGGAGTCAGCAAGACGGTCCAAAGCTAGGAAAAGGCCAGAGACTTGCTCCACAAGAAGACCCTGGGCTTACTCCTCGGTACTGGGAGCTGGGGGTTCGACCCGCCCAGAAGTCCATTCAAGCTCTAAACTAACCATGGGGTGGAAACCAACTCCTTCGTAATCCATGGTCTGGTGATTTTCTACACCAAGTATTTGGTGTAGTTATGGTCCCAAGTTACAGTCCCAAGACAATTATACTTAGTAAGATTTCAGTTCTTAAAAATATCAGAAATCACTGGACAAACACAGAGAGCTGTTCTTAATGTGCAAGGCTCCACGCAAAGGCAGAAGTACTCTTTCCGAACTACCACTCACCACTGCAACAGTCACTACACGTTTGACTCTAGATCCCTTCCACACTCGTGTGTTCCAGCTGACAGCTCCGGGAATGAGGACGCACTGATAAAATAACGCTCACACTCGAACTGAAACTGCACATTCACCAATTAGAGTAGATTTAATTCTACTTGAAAATGAAACAGTCTTCAAACTACTGAACTGTAAAACTGAGTAAGCTTAATACAGTATCTTGACAATAGGAAGAAGGAAAAACTGTAACAAAAAAAGGAAAACTTAAATTGCAGAACCAAGAAACTTCACTTGGAATAAAGTAAAAAAGTTATCACCTGGGTGACAAGGAGCTTGCACAAGCTTCCAAAGGAAAACCGTCTGCAAAGGGAAGGGCTGAGCCGGGCCCTCATCGGAGGAAGGCTCCAGAGCCGGCACATGCAGGTCAACATCCTGCAGCAAAGTTTCAGTGGGGTGCTCTGACTCAGGCACCAGATATACATAAGATCTTCCCAGCAGTAAAATGGGCAAAAACGAAGCAACAGAAGGAGGCACAAAACAAAGCACCTAATGTGTATTTAGTACCTGAAAGGTGGAGGCTCCGCGCTCTTCCCTGTAGGTCTAGCCCAAGGCCTTCCACAGCCACGCGGCCCTAATCACACTCAGTCCAGGGTGGTCACTCGACAGTCTTGTTCCCGTTTCTGAACATCTACCCCACGGGAGGCCAGACTTGAGGGCAGACGTGCCATTAGCCAAGCACCCTGCTTTCACAGTGTTAGCCACAAAACACGCACTTGGATAGAAAAACATTAAACAATGTCCACTGTCCCCAGCCATCTCTAACCTTACATAAAAAAGGTTACAGGGCCTTACATTCAGATCCTTGTAGTTCAGATTGATGACCAGCCCGAAGGGCCGCCCGCCCATGGGTTCCGCAGGGATGAAGGAGTACTCAAACGTGGCCTGTCTCTGGGGGGGCACCAGGGTGTTCAGGGGAAGGGCCGTGAAGTTCTGGATGTAGAACTGGTAGTCCTGAGGATAGCGGAACGAGGCATCGAGGGACTCGATGATAAAATCTTCCGTACCCTTGTTTGTAAAGCCCACCAGGAACTTCACAATATTATTTGCTGGAAAATCTAAGAAATAAAATAGATACAAGAAAATCAGGACACACAGAACAACAGGAAATGCAGATAAGGCCAGTGGGTTTCTGGATGCTTTGCTGTGTCTCATAAGGATGTGGCTTCAGATCCCTTCTCAACAGGGCACTCGAGCCACACGAACCAGCCATCGGGAGCCAGGGTCCAAGCTGGACGCCCGCTGCACCCTAGGGCCAAGCAGGACATCTCAGTGTCAGCCCAGGTTTCGTCCCAGGCACACAGTCTACAGAAGAGCTGCATACTCAGGAGGCAAGATTATCACACACGTCACCCAAGCAGACAAATGGAAAGGTTTGTTTTCATTTTAAACAACCCTGTTACCCATGCAGATAAATGGGGAGTATCTCCCCCACTTAACATTTTTCCTGTTGTCTCTTCATTTATTTGCACAGGTAAATTCTGAGTTTATTTTGGTTTATCGGGGAGAGCTGCATTTTTTTTTGAAACAGGGTCTCCCTTTGTGTTCAGGCTGGCCCTGAACTCCCTATGCAGCTCTAACTGGCCTCAACTCGCAATACTCCAGCCTCTGCCTCTAGAGTGCTGGGATTATGGGCGTGCACTACCACGCCCCACCCTATTTGATTGACTGACTGATTATACCAGGGACTGAACTCCAGAGTCTGAGTTTTATTTTTAAAAGGCACAGCAAAGCGGTAGTCTAAAAACCTAAGGTGAGAGTAACAAGCCATGCCGAGTCAGGCTCTGTGGACTTAGCCTGCCTGATCAATTACTTGAGCACGAATGCTTCAACGGCTCCTGCAGCCTAGAGCCAAGTTTCACACCAGTGCACAGACTGTGGGGCAGAGAGCTCTGAGCTTCAATCTGCCTACAAACTGGGTGAGCATGGACAAATCTTGACCAATCTGAACATTTATTATTGCACAGGGCTTGTCTAAATTAATACACACAGGCAAAGTACTGAGCACAGTACCTACCGCTAGGCCCTCCATAAA